>PVKM010012676.1:0-31327 GCA_004027735.1 Carollia perspicillata | reverse complement strand
ATTGTATTTTTCTGCTGGAGCAATGAAAGTGAAGTACTGATATGAGCAGTAACATGGGTGAATCTCAAATATAGTGTAGAGTGAAAAATATTCAGGCACATGAGTTCATCCTGCATGTCCCATTTATATTCAGGATGGGGCAAAAGTAGGTTTACAGTTGTGAGTACAAAAAACATAGGAGTTTAGTCTTGTCTTATTTATTAATTATTGTATTATTTTCTTTTTTTTAAAAAAGGATTTTGTTTATTTTTAGAGAGAGTGTAAGGGAGGGAGAAAGACAGGGAGAGAAACATCGATATGAGAGAGAAACATTGATGGGTTGCTTCTTATAAGCTCCCCAACCCACCGGGGACCAAACTGGCAACCTAGGCACATGACCTGACCAGGAATTGAACTGGTGACCTTTCACTTTGTGGGATGACGCCCAGCCGACTGAGCCACATTGGTCACGGCTGGATTATTTTCCATACGAACAACTGTGGAACTACTTTGTCCCATTTAAAAATGGTGCTAAAAATTAGCCTGGTGGTTAGCAGTTAGGAGGGGGTGCAGGGCTTTTGTGGTGCTGGTGTTTCCTTAGCGTGTTTATTTTGTGGAAATTTATTGAACCACTTATTCTCAGTTGTGTACTTTAGCTATATACCATGCTTTAATTAAAAGTTATCAATAAATAAATATAAGTGAGTGAGTAGTAACGAGAACCGATATGGCCAACATGATGTACACCTGAGGATGGTAGTTCTGTAGGCTTACTGTAGAAGTTGTCTGTTGTCTGGTTAGCCAGAACTGGCTCAGCTGATGTCTTGATTTTTATAGCCTTATAGAGGATTCTAGAGAGTGGATAACCAAATCATGAAATAAATGTTTAAGGTGATAAAATTGGCAGAAGAAAACTAAGTAGTTAATCCATTTAAAATAACAAAGTGTTCTTGAAAAGAAAGCACGTGGCCGTGCCCAGGGCTGTCTGTCACCATCAGTAAAGGTTTCCGTGGAGTCTGCCTGGGGATCCACGAGGGTGACTTCGAGTGTTGGGGGAGGGCTCCTTCCTCTGGTCCGGCTCCTTGTGGTTCTCTTCCCTGTCGTCAGCTCCGTCTGTAGGTCTGGACCAGGTGGGACGTTTGGAAGAAGTACACATGGTAGCGAGAGTCTCCAGGTCTCTGTGAGGTATCAGTGGTCCTGAGGATGTTTCACACTGACAGACGCGTTAGTTTAGATGCATTGACCTCAGCTGAATGTGTACGGAAAGGCTAAATCTATGGACCTTGGAGTCAGATCTTGACTGTGGCACTTGCTGGCTCAGTGCCCTGGGATAACTTTCTTCTTCCCCGAGCCTCTGCTTCCTCGCCCGTAGCAGGGCAGTGACAGCATCGCCTCTCTGGTTGTTGTAGGAATCAGATGAGAGAAGGAGTGCAAAATGCTGTGCGCAGGTTTTCGGAGGCCCTTGTTGAGCAGGTTCATCTCCCTTTCACAGTGTGATTGGGACCATTGGACATAAGCCCCTGTGTCTTTCTTTCCACCTGTGGGAATTGACCTCTAGTTCTGCTGTCTTTCCCACTTACAGGACAGGGAACTTGTTATTACTTAAAGCTCTTTAGTAGAATCAGATGATCTCCAGAAAAACAGTAAAAATTCCTCAGCATTATACGCAGTACTTTGCATCACTTGGGCCCTGCCTGTATCGCGTCCCGCCCTGTGTCCCCATCAGATGCAGTGTGCAGCGCTGTTTCCAGCTCCGTGCCTCCTTACGACCGACGCTGTGCTTGGAAATCCGTCTGGCCCTCAGGCCTCGGTGTGCTTGTCCTCCCTCTCTGGAACCCTTGATCTGTCAGATACTTTTCTCTTCTCGTACAACAGGAAAGAAAGCCTATCATACTTTTCTCTCTTCTTGTAGTATTCATGGTGTGTTTGGGCTGCTGTAACAAAGTACCACAGACCGGGCGACTTAAACAACAGCTGTCTGTTTCCCATAATTCTGGAGGGCGGACGGACGTCGGAGATCAGGGTGTCAGCACGGTTGGGTTCTTTGTGCATAAACCCTTCATGGTTTATAGAAGGCGGCCTTCTTGCTGTCTCCTCGCATAGCAAAGGGAGAGAGAATCCTGATTTCGTTCTCCCCTTGAGAGGACACCGGCCCCGTCACGGAGCCTCAGTCCCTGTGATCTCATCCAAACCCAGTTACATCCCCACATCAGCACCCTGGGGTTTAGGCTCTCAGGTACGACTTTTGGGGAGACACTAGCACTCAGTCCGCACCTGGTGCGTCTCACCCATCTGTTCGTAGGCCTTCTGGGGGACCGCGCCTCCGTGGAGGCCTCGCTCAACTTGGGTTAACTGAAGGGCACTGTGGAAATAAATTCACTAGTGAATTCTGGTACGTGGATTCCTGGGGAATATTGTTTACTCCCTTTCTGGGATGAAAAGTCGCTTTTTTAAAGAAAACAAAGTAGCCTTGTTTATCACAGTAGGGACTGTCTGAGAAATGAATCAGCTTCGTAATTCTCGGATAAGTGATGCCTGAGAAATTGAATTATGCTCAGTAATTTCCTTTCGTATTTTTGTGTATTTTAGGTGATGGAACTGTTGGTCCACCTGAACAAGCGTATAAAAAGCCGCCCCAAAATACAGCTCCCAATAGAGACGCTGCTGGTTCAGTACCAGGACCCTGCCGCGGTGTCCTTCGTCACGGTGAGTGTTCGTCTCGGGGTGTTCTCTGGCTTAGAGTCGTCGTCTTCCGTAACATTTCCCAGGTGTTCTCAGTGTATCGGCAACTTAGAATTTTACTGTGGGCTCCTTCTAAACGAAGCGCGGGGTGTTTTCCTTTAAGTGACGTGCTGTTTTACCGCCGAGTGCGGACCCAGAGGACCTGTTACTGTCAAGGCGATGGCAGGAGCAGGTTCACGCTTGGGGGCCTGCAGTGGGCAAAGGAACGTTGGTGACGTAAAGGACTTGCCAGAGATTTCGATCTTTAAAAGGGTGATTTGATTCTAAGTAAAAGATTATATGAGACCACTATGAATAGAGAAAAGAGAAGAGATGGGTGTGAATCAGGGCTAACAGAAGAGGAAAAGGGAAGGCTAAATTTTAAAAACATCGGTGTTTCTGATATCTGTAATATATTTAGAAAGGTATCCTTTAAAAAATGGGTTAAACTGGAGCTGGTGTGAAATATTTCTCTTGAATTATTGTCTTCATGAAAATTTACTATAAAACAGTGTTGTAAGAGGACAGGTGGTGTTTTTTTCCGGGCGCCTGTAGTTTCTGGCATTGAGGCAGAATCTGTCGGGTCCTACGGAACATCTGGATTTCAGGCCTTTGGAGCCACCTGCTGGTCCAGACGTCTGTGCCTGCTGTGCACGTAGCCCTCCCCTGCAGATGTTCCTTTCTTTCAACACATGGGAACACTGCCTGCCAGTAAAGTTGCCAAGTAGAGTGGCTTTAAGGAAAAGGGTAACCTTATTGAAGGGATTTAGAACTACAAATTGGCAGTTACGAAGTACTGTCAGTGATGTTGTGAGAGGTAGGTGGGTACTCGAAATATTAGGGGGACGACTTTGTAAAGTATATAATTGTCTAACCACTATGCTGTATACCTAAAACTAATACGAAGTAATCTTGAATGCAATTGAAAATTAAAATTAACAAAAAGAAGGGGAGCCCCGACCAGGTGGCTCAGTTGGTTGGAGCGTCGTCCTGTAGAACCAAGAGGCTGCAGGTTCGATCCCCGGTTGCTGTACCAGGGTGTCGGAGGCAACCAGTCAGTGTTTCTCTCTCACGTGGAATGTCTCTCCCTCCCTCTCCCTTTCACTCTCTCTGAAATCAATAAACATATTCTGTCGTGAGGATTAAAAAATAATAAAAGAAAGGGATAACCTTATGAAGTATGTTCTAAAGTGAAGAATCTTTCTAAAAAGCAGATCTTTATGTTGTGCATAAAGCCAGATATGCATTGATGAGTTTGCTTAAAATGAGGCTTTCGCAGAGACTATAGCGACGCAGGCACACTGACAGCACTCGGCTCCCCTCGGTCCATCATCCACCGGTCAGTTGTTGGAGTGAGGAACGGAGTGCTGTGATGTACGGAGCTTGTTTTAGTGATCGCCCGGTCGGGAAGCGGCAGCCTAGGGTTTAGCGTGTGGTCTCTTCTTAGCTTGAAAGGATCGATGCGACAGACCGGGGAGATCTGATACTAGTGTGTAGTGTGGAGGGTTAGAGCAAATAATTACATCGTTCTTTTCAGTGAAAGTAATTGCATACATGAGTGCTTCCCTCATGTACAGGTAAAACAGGTAAAATTGTGTATATTTAAAATATACAGTGTGATACTTCGATATACGTGTACATGAATGTTTTGGGTGAGGTGGTGCTCCCGCACACGAAGCCCATCCTAAAGCAAGCATTTTGAAGAGATGGGGCTGGGATTCATTCGGAAATGTAACAGTTGGTTGACCCGTAATAAACACGGGGTAACAAGTGGAAGGGGGATGTGATTCATTTGTTACAGCTCCCCGAGTTATCAGTCATGTGTTGATGTTGAAATCCTGGAGTATTTCCTTCACACTCACTCGCTTTTCTCTCTTCGCCTCAGAACTTCACTATAATTTACGTTAAGATGGGCTACCCTCGCCTCCCAGTGGAGAAACAGTGTGAGCTGGCCCCCACGCTTCTCACGGCGATGGAAGGGAAGCCTCAGCCGCAGCAGGATAGGTATGCGCCCCTCAGTTCCTTGCTGCCCACCCCGGGAGTCCGCGGCGGCCACTCAGCAGTAGGGCCGCACCTGTGGTTGCGTCTGAGCTCGTTCAGTTGACAAGGAATCGAATTTTCTGTTACCTCAGCGTAACATTATTGCCTTGTTGATGCCGTTATAAACTTTCTTAATGTGAGCATTTTGAAAAATGTGCAGAGTTAACATCATTTTTCTCAATCTAAGTGCGTTTTTGTCAATGATTTTGAAGCAGCTAATTTTTTGCGATTGCAAAAATGAGAGTTACAAAATACTTTTCATCAACACACATCTGCCTTGGGGGATATAAAGTTTCAGAGCAGTTTTCTTAAGGAACAGATCCCTCGTTTATGTTAATATGGAGCTTGGAGACATGGACAGGTTTCGATAACATCCTGCGTTTCTAGGCTGAGCCCAGAGTCCTGTCTGGTTGCCGTGTGGTGGTGAGAATCATCAGGAAGAAGTTGTGGAGGAAAGACGGAGTTAAATAATGGTTTCAGCTCACCTTTTGAGAATATATACATTTTATAAAGAGCACCGCGGTACAGATATTTACAAGTGAAATTAATAGACATTAACAAGCACTGTCTGAAACTGCTTTTGTATGTTTTGAGAATAGCAAAAGGTGTTGTGAGAGATGGAATTATTGAAGCTGTGTTACTTAAATTCATAGTGGAAATTTTAATCTTATATTTCAAATAGTGACATGATTGATTATTACTTTCTTTATCTTTAGAGTAACTTTATTTAATTAACTGGAAAGGAAAAATTATTTTTATTGCGAGTACATGTTATAAATTGAATTTTACTTAATGTTTAATATAAAATCTCTCATGCTGACAGATACTAAAACTGAACCCATATTATGTACATTTTTTTCTGGTGCTTCTGGTGACGAGCTTGGCGGGCTAAATGCCAGTTATTACTCAATACACTGAAGTGTCAGTAAGAAGGAAATCTGAGCCCATCCCTAGGTTAGGACTTTGTAAGTTAATGGTATTGAAAATGAGCGGCCCTTGCTATAATTGCCACTTTTTGTTATGTGATTTTTGTTCTGTCTATTATTTCATGTATAAAAGCCATGTTTTTTAAGTAGTTGCAATAAATGTAATTGTTTTTTCAGCTTAATGCATCTTTTAATACCAACCCTTTTTCACATGAAATACCCTGTTGAATCATCAAAATCAGCTTCTCCATTTAATCTTGCTGAGAAACCAAAGACTGTGCAGCTGCTTTTGGACTTCATGCTGGACGTCCTTCTGATGCCTTACGGGTGAGTCGAAGGGATGAAAACAAAGCAAAGCAACTGTGCTCATGACCGCTTTTAACTGTGTGGAGTTAAGTACTATTTTAAACGATTCAACTTGCACTTGAAAATGGGCGAGTCTCAGACTTTCTGCTGTGGCCCTGACCTCTTCTGAACTCCAGCGGCAGTGCTTACTGACCTTGCAGGTGCCGAGTTGCTGTTGTGGTTTCAGACTCAGCCTGTCCAAGCTGACATCCGCTTTTCCCCATACAAATCGCTCCTCCTCTTTACTCTGTGATGGTTCTGTGATATATGATGGCGAGTCTCTTGGCCACGTAGGCGTACAATTGTAAGTTGCCTCCAGCTTTTCTCTTGCATGTTGCTAATGACGTCAGTTCCGCAATGCCTCCCTGTCTCTCCTCCACGGGTCCTGGAGTGGGTCCCACTTGCGGCCATCTAGTGTTGGCTCTTTTCAATGGTTGTTACCGCTTTCTCTTTAGTTACTCTTCTTAGAAACTCTCAGAATTTCCTGATTTTTAAAGCACAGATATCATCAGGTCACAGCTTAAACTCCTTGGGTCGTAGTTTTTAGTCATACATGTACTCATGTATTCATGCACTCTTATGTCCTTGCCTTTCTATGTTTTAAGAGGATATAGTTTGATTAGAATGCTTCCCCTATCAGAGAAAGAAAGAAATACTGAAAGAAACGGTAGCTAAAAACCACTTTGAAAAAAGCATCTCAAAGTAGCTTAGAGGTCAACTATGTATACCATCAATCACCCATCTGTATGTCTTGCCACTTTGTGTTTTTATTGCGTTGTTCACATGTCCATCTTCCCTAATGCACTGGAGCTCCTTGAACAAGACCTGTTTTATCTAGCTCTGGTCCTGGGCATAGTGCCCTGGTTGTGACCTGCTTCAGCCTACTTATTTCCTAGGTTGTCCAGATGCCAGAGGTATTTTCCCCAAATACTGTAAGGTTGGCATGTGGCGCTCCATACCATCCGTCTCTCACTCTGGACGCAGGAGTTCCAGCTTGCTCTCCTCCTGCCTCTCTGGCTTGATGGCCTTATTTTCTGGACCTTGAGACATTTCCAGTAACCTCTCCACCTGTTTACTTCCACTCCGTCTGTCATATCATTTCTTATGTCATCTGGTGACATGTCAGATGATGTGATTGTCCCACCTGCTGCAGGTGGCAGCAACTCTCAGTCTTACACCTCCTTGTGTTCCTCTGTCTTGTGTTTAGGATGGTGTTTGGTACAGGGTTGGTGGTTCAGTAATTATTGATGGATTTGCTTACTGCCACTGGTCTTGCTATAACTTCGAAATCAATGAATAACTTCCTTTATACTTGTTAAATCAGGAGGCAGCCAGACTTGCCAGGTGATGATTGATGGCTTTGGTAAATAAACTTTGAAGTCCAGATTTAACTTAGTCACATAATGTACTTAAATCAGTGATTCCTCAGGTTGTTCCTACCTACCAGCAAGAATTTGCCTTGTTTGTATAAAAATAAAGTTACTCCTTAACAGGTTTCTTTTTTTTAAAGATGATTTAGGAATTGAGTGAATACGTATATAAGTAATGTGGTATAATTGACTGTTCCATCAGGATCTGAGTGTTTTCTTTAAATTTTATTATAATGGGTATTTTATTTTGATACTCAGTCTGATGATTTGTCAGCATATACTTTTAGAATTGGAAGGAACTTCACATTTATATAGAAATTTTTATTGTGTAGGAATACCAGTTTGATTGGATCGAAAAGAATTTACCAGAATTCTTATTTTTAATCTGTGTAAACTAACAATGAAATGGAGTGATAAGTTAAATAATTAAAAGCTGTGAAGAGCTTTGAACTTGCAGTGGGAGAAACTAATTCCCTTTTCATCTTCGAGTCTTTCTTATTTTAGGAACATTACGTGCTTGTGAGCTGAGGTTTTAGTAAGTTTTATAATACACGGACATAAGGAGTTCAAGGGGAATTGAAAGTGAATTGCAACTTAGAAATGCCTGTAAAAATATTCTCTGCTGTGAGTATAGAGCAGTAGTTTTTTTATCCTCCCCCCCACGCCGCTCCGTAATCAACAAACATGTTTCTGTGCTTGTCAATTAAAAACTCAGAATGCAATGGGCTTGTAGT
Source organism: Carollia perspicillata (assembly GCA_004027735.1). Classification (NCBI taxonomy): domain Eukaryota; kingdom Metazoa; phylum Chordata; class Mammalia; order Chiroptera; family Phyllostomidae; genus Carollia; species Carollia perspicillata. The sequence continues at coordinate 23,212 of PVKM010012676.1, read as the reverse complement.
GACTCTTAGAACAACAGTTTATAGATCGAGAGTGAACAAAATACTTATATTTATTGTTGGTAACTGTTATAGTGTGTTTGTAACCAGGTTGAGCAGATACATTCTTACGTTTAATTTACTGAAGATGTAAATACCTGTTTTAAATACCTTTAACATTTTTCTTCAGTGATGAAATTCTACTTTTAAGTGTTTATTTGTCCAGAAAAATTCTGTGTGAGGAATGTATATAATTGAATGTATTATATGTGCATGCGTATGTATGTGTTCTAATGGAAAATAAATTTCTGTTTGTTTTCCAGATATGTGTTAAATGAATCCCAGAGTCGCCAAAATTCATCTTCAGCACAGGGTTCTTCTTCAAATAGTGGGGGAGGTTCTGGAATACCACAGCCTCCCCCAGGAATGAGCTTTTATGCAGCTAAGCGAGTTATTGGTGATAACCCCTGGACACCAGAACAGCTGGAGCAGGTACGGCACACTGTTCATTCACAGCGCCGCTTAGCCCTGTGCACGGCCCCTCTGCAGTCCAGGAAGGCGCGTGCAGCACGATTCCAGTGTACACAGGCTCTCTAGTGAAATACGTTTGAAAGGGGCCGTTCGTGGGATGTGTTCTCTTTACCATGTCAGTTACTTGTTCGAGCCCCAGGGAAAGGGAGGGGTGGGAAGTGCTTTCGGTTTTTGTAATATTGATTACATTTCAAGTGTGACATACAGCACACTTATAAATTGAGCATATTGAGCTTTTTTTAAATTTTAGCTTCAAGTTGTGGGTTTAACACTTACTTAGCTGCTTTGGTGCAGTTAAAATGTAATTTATTCAGCATTTTGAGAGCTGTACCTTTTGTGTAAAGTGAGGAGCTCCTGTACTCACAAGTGACAGTGCGGGGGAGAGCAGGACTCCCTTTTATATTTCTTCCTGGGAATTTAAAAATTGGCATTAAGAATTTTATTCTGGATTTAAACAGGACACAGATGTCCTCTGAGCAACTTTTGGAAAAGCCGGGTGCTCTGCAGAGTAGGTGCCTCCCTGTGGCTGTGGCACCGGGCACCGCAGGGAAGCCCAGATGAGATGGGTGTGTGCTGGTTTGGGAGTGCGAGCAGCACGGGTTCGCCTTCCAGGCCTCCCTTTGTCTCCCCGTGGCAGTCGGAACGATCCGCTCCTTTTCTTTCTGGGGATGGGATGATCACTGGTCAAAACAGTGTTCCAGGGAGAGGGGGAGAGGCACGGGGGACGTTCTTGCCACTCACAGATTTATAGAGTGATTCGTTCAGCAGGGGCTCTGTGTAATTAGATTTACTTCTTTACGTTTTGTAGATTTTTTTTCTCATTAAGCCATGACGTAAGAAAGAAAGGTAAATAGTAACAGAAGCTACCCTTTATTGAGTGTGAACTAGACTGATGAGTACTTTGAATTCATTGTCTCATTTAATCCTCACAGCAGCCCAGTGAGTCTCGAAATTTTGGCTTCCATCTTGTAAAAGGTTTTGAGATTCGCCAGCGTCTCATTTCTAGGACTAGGCTTTGAACCCAGGTTTGTCTGAGGGCTAAACTCTGTGCTGGAGAACAGTTGTTAGCACTAAACTGTGATTCGCTGTTGGTCAGTATCTGCTCATTTCTAAGGGTCTCTGTGTGTCTTTTGTCCTCAATTTCATAACCTAGTGTTGAGAGGAACAGTTTAGCTTCAAGGATGAAAGCTGTTTTCCTCTAATTTTTAAATCTTTTTTGTTTTGCAATTCTCCTTCCAGATAAACAGCTTTTGTTTTGATAAAGTTAACAATAATGTAAAGAGTCAGTTAGTCCAGAACATTAGAAAGAGAAGTTCAAAGTGACCTGGAATCCTGCCACCCTGGTTTGCCACTCTTCCACAGCCTGTGCTGTGTGTGCGCGTACACACAGATTACAGTTGTGTTCCGTGTGCAGGGTTCGCCACAAATAACGCCCCCTTTTTATTACAGAGTCATAAGCATGTAATTGTGTGACATAACAATATCACACTCAGGCACACTATATGACACTTTAGGTGAAATGTTCAAAATGAAACTATAAATTATTACACCCATATTATTACCCTGCCAACCACACTCAAGCAGGCCTTCCTTCTGCCAGACTCTGTATTTTTACATATCATGTAATGCATTGTTTTTAGTTTGCTTTTTTAAATTAACAGTACCATAGTTTTCAGACCATAAGATGCACCTAGGTTTTACGGGAGGAAAATTGGAAAAAAAATTTTGAAGCAAAAAGTGTGGTAAAATATTTAATAACATAAATGACATAATATTTCACCAATGTAAATGTAAAGAGAACTTAACAGCAGCATTAACAACCATTATTCCTCCTAAATGTGGAGGGAGGAGTGCATCTTATAGCCCCAAAAATATGGTATATAAAGTTTTTAAAAAATGTCATCCCTTTTAATGACTGTATACAATTTAATTATATGTAAACCACCTAGTCTCCTATTGATGGACATTAGTATTGTTTTCAGTTTTCTTCGAACATTTTTTCTTTTTATCTTTGTGTATTTTGTGTATTTTGACTTCCATATCTGCCCTTTTTTATGTCTTAAGTAAATGTTTGAGTCTTTTCTATTGTAACTCTCCTTACAAATAAGTTGTGTTGAACAGGAGGAAAGGCAAGCATTTTTATGATGTTTGTATACCTTTAAAATTGTATCCTCTGTCACTTAATAATTTTAAACTGTATCAATTGTAGTTCATATACGTAACAACTGTTACGTAACTGATTTCTTAAGGTAAATATAAAGTTTTTACTACCCAGGTGTATTTATTTTAGAGTTGTTTTCAGTGCACTTCATAGCTCCTTTACATTGCATGAAGTTCCAGGCAGAACCTCTCTTTAGTCTGGGTTCCATTTTAGCCACTTAATTACATTGCATGCTATTCGATGAGAAATTCACTTGCATTGAGTCGTGTATGTTTCAAATCAGATTGTTTTCGGCATGTAAGAATATTGAGGACAAGAATTAGTATTTTAACAATGGAGTGGAACTCCAAGGAATGTTGAGTTTAGTTCCTTTTGAACTGTCATAAACCATGAAGTATTTTATTTCTAATATATCACCATTCTTATCTGGAGGCTCCAAATTTGGACTTCAGTTCAAGGTTTTGTCGTTCTAGAGAGGCTGTGTATCCTAAGTAGGAAGGCTGCGTATCATAATTGTCTTGGAGTCTTAGAGACTTGGGTTTGCATCCTGCCTTCATTACTTAATATCTTACTTAATATCTACGTAATATCTTAAGCCTTGCCTCACTTTCCTCATCTGAAAAATGGGTATGATAATACCTCATATACCCTTTGTGACAGTATGGATGGACCTGGAGAACATTATGCCAGCCAGAGAAAGACAGATACCGTGCGGTTTCACTCATTTGTGGAATCTAATGAACAAACTGAACTAACAAGGCAAATGGGGACAGATTCATAGATGGAGAACAGGTGACAGCTAATGGCAGGGCAGGGAAGTTAGAGGGTAGAGGGATTGAGCAGAAAGGAGGAAGGACTCCTGGACATGACAACAGGGTGGTGATTGCTGAGGGGGAGAAGGGTATAGGGGAGTAAATGGCAATGGAAAAAAAATACGATAAGGATTAATTCAGAAAACAAAAACAACAACAAAAATACCTCATAGCTTGTGAGGATTAAATGAAATCATGACTCTGTGCCTTAGTACAGTCCCTGGCACATTTAAATAGGAGCTGCTACTCTTGTGACTGTCAATCTGTGGTTTATGGCTGTACCGATACGTGAAACCGCACTGTTGGTTGGTGGCCTTGGTTTCTCTGATCCCCGTTTCTCCTTCCCTTCATTTATCCATAGTGCAAATTGGGTATCGTTAAATTCATAGAAGCTGAGCAGGTGCCTGAACTTGAAGCTGTCCTCCACCTGGTGATTGCTTCTAGTGACACGCGCCACAGTGTGGCGACGGCCGCGGACCTGGAATTGAAAAGCAAGCAAAGGTAAACCGCGTCTCTTTTAAACTCTCAAGACTGGAGGGAAGCTGGGTCTCAGAGCTTGCTCAGCGCCTGTTTGGTCTTTTAGGGTCTTATGCAGTGAAACATTCAGTTTATGAGGTTATGAAGTGCACTTCATTTGTAATGAGGACAGCTTGCTGAAGAGCAGAATTCTGGGCAAGAAAAAGAAGAAATGCTTTTTGGAGAAACAGCTTAAAACTGGAAGGGCTTAGGGTATTATCGTAAGAAGTGAGACCTTAGGCTAGGTAAATGAACTCAAAGAACCTATGTTAAGAAAAATGCCATTTTTCTTAAAAAGTTATCATTTTTAATTTTCGTCCACCTCAGACCCTTTGAGATGGTTTTTGATAAAGGATGTGTAGGTATTATGGTTAATGCAGTGTAACTCAGATCCCGTGAAAAGAGATGCTGAATTTATGGTAATTCACGTAGGAGGAAATACATATAATAGGTTCATAGAAAATATTGTGCATAAGAAATCAGATCGATGCAGAATGAAACAGTGGTGTACAGGTCATACCCATTGGTAAATAAATGTGTGTTAACGGTTGATAAGCCCTTTTAAGTTTCTGTTGAAAGTAGTATTCTTATGCCTTGTTGATTTGCATTATTATTTGAAATAATTTTTGGAAAGCAGTTTGCAGTAAGTAGTGAATCAAAAATCTTTATAATCTTTTATCTAAATCTTCTGGGAATTTATCTGAAGTGAATTATTTAAAAGAAAAAAATGATTATACTTAGAAAAATATAAATTTGCTCATTATTTTCCTCTAATAGTGAGAAAATGGAAAAACCAGATTTTCATAATAGGGGAATAGTTAAGTAAGTTAGCTATGTGTATCTATATGGAATATTACATAACTGTCAAAATAATTATAAAAGTAATAAAGCAACATGTAAATTGCCTCCAAGTAATAGTAAATTAATAAATCAGAATACAAAATGTTGTGTGAACTGATTTAAGAAAATGATGTGCAAAGATTGAAGAATAACATAGAAAATTAAAGGCAGTTGAATGCTGATAAGGCAATAAAGCTTCATAAAGGTTCCATATGTTGTAGTGTTCTCTTCCTAAGAAACCAGTACAAGTAGCTGCAACAGTGTAAGGAAGTGAACCTCGCTGTGTCTGTAGCGTGCGTGTTGAGCATGAGCTCTCTGTGTGTGGTGGCAGTGGGAATGGCCTGCCACTGACGGGCACGCGGAGTAGCGTACAGGAGGAGTGCGTTTGTCGTGGGCTTAGTTCTGGCCATGCCTCCTGCTGGTGCTCTGAATTTGGAAGACTCACTTGGCCTTGCCAGGCCTTGGAAAAAGAAGAAGGTTGGACTAGAATGTACTTAACATAACCCCCCCACACCCCCGCCCCCCCCCGCCAAAGTCTGAAATTCCTTCATGCTCCTTACAACTGTATTTTGTTGGTATCCCTTTGAGGAATTTATTTGGTTTTGAAGTATCCAAATGATTTCCTTTAAAACTTTTCATTGTGTTTGAACTGTCTCCATATGTTGTACCATATAGAGGATTGGATTGTCGGAAACAGAAATGTGCTGCTGAAGTGTTAGTTTTGGTTCTATTAAGTGTGTGCATTTTTCCATAAAATAATATAACATTTTTAAGAGGTAAAAAAACAAGTTGAGAACAATATACAGATATTGTCCCACTTTGTTAAATAAGAATTCCAAAGTACCTCTTCAAATGATGCATCTAGTTATCTATTTTTAAAAATCTATCTATGTGCCATTCCTATCCACCTATTTCACATGCTTGAGAAAGAAGTCCAGAAAAAGATATACAGCAAAGTTAGTGGTTCCTGAAAAGGGGATAGAGAAGGATATGGTGCAGATTGTAAGGAATTTTATCTTCTATGTCGTTCTTGAATTTTTACAACAAAATGTAATTCAGAAAACTAAAACTAGAAAGATGGCAAGAGGAAAAGCAGAAGGAACAGTGAAAATTATCACTAATGGTTAACCACTATTAAGTTTTACGTGTTTACTTTGTTTTGCTAGCGTGTTTTGTCAAAAATCTCTAACCCTGCACTGTTTCTAGAAGGGAGACAGTGGCGGAGCTTGAGGATTAGTTAGCAGCAATCAGCTGGGGAGGGATGTAGGTGAAGAATAACTAAGCTGTAATGGAGAATGACTTTGAAGATAGTGAAATTGTGGATATACAGGAAGGAGGCAGATGAACAAGCTGTTAATGAAGAAGAGATGGATTAGAACAACAGTTTCAAAGCAGCAGGATGATTCGTGTTTGCACAAATAAAGCATACCTTGAAAGCCGAACCAATGTCAAAAGGCAGAGGGGGGACAGTGTGGTTAAATCTTGCAAACCCAGTGACAGGTGGGATTGCATTCATTATTGCTAGGTTTCTAAAGTGACTGGGGGGGGTGCTGCAGAGGGTGGGTGTCAGCCACCAGTCACATGACATGCTAATTCATAGTACTGTGGGGCCCAAGTAGGAATTTGTCTTAGTGACCACTGGCAGCATGACTGACTGCTGTCTGGAATTAGATGCTAAAACTGCATGTGTGCTGGTAGATAAGAAAGAGGGACGCTGGCAATTACAGTGACATAATATTAGAAAAATGTGATGGCCGTGAGCTTCCTAGGGTTGTGTCCTTAACGGGTAAAATTTTTTCGTCACTCTCCTTATCACTTTTGAATTCCCAAGTGAGTGAGTTTCCAGGCAATCAGGAGAAGATTCGTGCGCCAGGGCTCTCTGACCCCGGCAAGCGTAGCTGTGCGCAGGCGGGGCCCGCCGTGCTCCTGAGCGGGCTGCGCTTGGTCCAGGGCCCCCGGCCCCAGCGGTCTGTTGAGTCAAGGGGAGATAAGGGACTTTTTTTTTCTGTTTAAAAACAAACTTCGACGAAAGTTCATCTCTTTCCTTCTGTTTTGTAATCTCAGTTGTGCATTTCATTTGTGTGGTTTTAACTATTTCTTTTGGTAACAAATACTGGGGCTGTGCTTTTTTGAAATCACTGAAGTGAGAGAAAAAAGATTAACCAGTTGTGTTGAAACCCTCTGTAGCTTGATTGACTGGAATAACCCTGCCATCATTAATAAGATGTACAAGGTCTACCTTGGAGATATACCACTGAAGACGAAAGAGGTAGGTGGTGGTCATTCGTTCTCTCATCGTCATAGAAAGCACTTTGTTGACGTGAGCTCTGTGTATTTGAACATTTCTTGGCTCTTTATTTTGACCGAGGCTGAACCTAAGCTGTAGGAAATCATAGTTTTCAACCATGCTGGTCTAGGCAGATTAAAATCTCCTGGTTAACTTAGTTTACCTGATTTGGTGTCTTCCGTTCAGGTGCTTGAATAATGATGACTGTCTAGGGATCAGTGAACTGGTTTCTGTCGGTGTTTTGGGCTTTGGTGGCCATACGGCTGCCACTGCCCGGCCCTGACGTAACCTGAGAGCCGCCCCAGGCCACATGTATGTAACTTGGTGAGCACAGCTGTCTCCCGTACAACTGTAGGGATGCTGAGATTTGGATGTCATGGAATTTTTATGTCTTGTGACATGTTCCTATTTTTAAAAAATCATTTAAAAATGAAAAACTGTTCTTGACTCGCAGGCCTTACTGAGGCAGATGACGTGCCCCATTTGGCCCGAGGGCTGTACGCTGTTAGCCCCTGGTTGAGAATCCAGGCAGCAATTTTCAACCTTTTTTATCTTCTGGCACACGTAAACTGATTGCTGACATTTTGCAGAACACCAGGAAAATATTTCTAGCTCATCTGACACAAAAAATAGCTGTAATTTTGATTCATTCACACTGGACGGCTGCTGTTGTGCTGGCCGTGGTCATTTTTTGTTTGACAATGTGAGGGAAAGGAGGTCAGTGCCCCCGACTAACCAGTCAGGTATTGCGTGCTTTAAAGACTCATGTGGTGCCCCCGTTGAGAACCACTGATCTAGAGCAGCAGGTACGTTCTTCTGAAGCCTCGAAGTAAAATGTTTGCTTAATAACATGTTACGTTTAGTGCAGCGTGTTTAAAAGTGTTCCAAGTCCAAACCCAGACATACAGGGATTATTTGCTTGTTTTTAAACAGTGAAGAGTTGTTTTGAAAATCATCGTTCGCTCCAGTGAGATTACATCGAGTGCGATGCAGCAGAGAGGACAGTGAATTGGGAATTGGGTACCGGCCCGACCCGCACGCCTGTAGTGGCTGCGCACAGTGCATGTTCTGTGAAGGAGATGTTGGGCTGATCACAGACCTCCCGGGCCTCACGTTCGCTGTGTAACAAACTGAGGGGCTGCATTAGATCAGCGGTTCTGAGTGTGGTCCGTGGACCCGTATTGGGTCACAGAGAGACTTGCAGGGTCCAGGAACGCAAGCAATTGTGTTTGAACCAACCCTGCAAAAGCAGTGGGGCAAAAGCAGTGGGAGGTGTGCCTGCTGGGTCCTCGCAAGTGTCAGAGTGGTGTCACTAAAGAATGTTACCGGTCATGTTGTCCTTCACTGTTCGCATTCATGGTGAAAAAGGAAAACAAAGTATAAAGCTCAGCTTTACTGAAGGAGATCCTTGATGTCGATACTGAGACACATGCTTGGCAGGTATTTCCCTAAAATGAAGCTTCAAGAAAAACCACATGATTTATTGGCAGTGATAAAAGTCGAGCTTTCAAGCAAAAACTAGAATTTTGAAAACCGTGGATTTGTTAGAGTGAGCTTGACAGCTTGTCAGTATTTCCTGACTTTTTTGGTGAGATGCGTGGTATTGTTTTTCTTTTTGGGTGCATTATAAAAAAACCTAATAAACCCAGTGAGCCAGTGTTTTCCTGATGCCCAGTGTTGTTACAGAAGCGTACGAGGATGCGTAGGCAGACCAGCGGGACTGAGTGTAACAGCGTATGCCGAAGTTCAGGGTGCCAGATCCAAATGGCTGCTCACCTTGAACAGGTGGTTGTCCTGTTTTGGTGTAGTAACAGAGAGCATCCACAATTACCTGAGGAGGCCAAAATTGTCCTCACTTTTCCATCCACGTATCTGTGTGGAGCTGGTTTTTAAAAAATATTTTTAACCAAAACAGTATATCACAACACACTGAATGCAGGAGAAGATAAAAAGAATCCAGCCCTCTTCTGTTAAGGTGGACAGAGCATTTACAGAAAATGTTAAATAATGCCACTCGCTCAGTACAGTTTTTTATTTTGGAAAACAATAGTTATTTTTCTTAAAATATGTTATTTATGAAAATCTAATGGTCTTATTAGTATTATATTAAAGTGAGTAAGTAAACATTTCAAGTTTTGGCTTTAATTTAATCAATATTGATAGGTATTCCAACATAAACGAAAGCTCTTTGGAATCTTTAAGAGTTTAAAGTAATTTTTAAGAGTATAAAAGGGATTTTGAAACAAGTTTGAGAGACCACTGATTTAGATGTTCTGTCATGACTTTTTCAATTTATGACAATTTTAAGTCGCTGAGTTATAATCCAAAATACTTTTGACAGGGAGCAGTTCTGAAGCCAGAGCTGAAAAGAGACCCCGTCAGTACCAGAGTCAAGTTAAAGATTGTGCCCCACCTTCTTCGTTCTAGACAAGCGGCGGAAACGTTCCCGGCTAACATTCAGGTAACTCGTTCTTTCCAGAGAAAAATGGCCTGTTACAGCCTTTATGCTTGCTTCAGTGGAGAAAGAACTGCATGAGTGGAAATTCAGGGGGTAGGCTGATGTATATAACAAGATCAGTGAGACTGTATTTTTTTTATGTCTCAAGTTTAGCTAGAGAAATGATGAAAAAATTTTTAGCACATATAATGTATAAATTTACCATTCACCCTAAATGCATATGGTGATCTCTTTCACACTTGTGTTTTTCTGATTGGCTTTTCTGCAAAAATGGTTCCACTAGAAACTTGGTTACTTAAGAGGAAAAATGAGTCATTCTTAATCTAAACCCCCCATAAAGGTAATGATTCTGGTTCCCGATGTCTTCACCTAATGCTGATGTTGATTGAGACTGTCGCTTGTTTTGGTTATCGCAGGAATCTTCTGCCTCGTTTGCCTGCCTGTCGTCTTGCCCACAACCAGTCTCTTCCCTGTGTTGCCCCCAGAGACATTTTTGCAGTTAGGAATCCTTGTACTCTTAGTTGCTGTGGGATATAAGCCTGTCCACGAGAGCCCTTGCCTTTTACCCAGGTGAGGGCCAGCTCGGCAGACAGGTCTGAGAAGGCACTTGACCCTTGAATAACACAGGCTTGAACTGCGTGTGGTCCACTTATACCAAGATTTTTTTCAATAAAAACTGTGAGTGTATTTTCTCTCCCTGAGGATTTTCTTAACATTTTCTTCTTCTAGCTTAATTCATCGTAAGAATACAGTATATAATACATATAGTGTACAATATATGTCCATTGATTGTTTATGATATGGGATAGGCTTTCGGTCAACAGTAGGTTATAAGTTTCTGAGGTTCTGTATGGACTTATTTTTATCCTCACCTGAGGACATGCTTATTAATTATAGAGAAGGCAGAAGGCAGGGAGAGAGGCAGGGGTAGAGAGAAAGTGAAACACACCAGTGTGAGAGAAACATCACCAAACCCTCAGCCTAGGCTTGTGCCAGATGACACATGACTAGGAATTGAACTCCCAGCCTTTGGCGTACGGGACAGCAGCACTCCAACCAACTGAACCTCACTGGCCAGGGCTGTACATGGATTTCCAACTGCCCGGGTGGGGTGGGGGTCTGTGCCCCTAACCCCCTTGTCTTTAAAGGATCAACTATAATATGTTATCGCTATTTGCTTTTTTATCTTAAATAAGCCTTAGGGTTTTTTTTCTGCTTTTCTTTAAAACTTTTAAAAATCTGTGAATGGGTGTGGTAATAGCAGTTGCCTCATCGCAGCGTTGCAAAGACAGACTGGGATAATAGAAGGCTTGGAGCACAGCGGCTAGCACTTAGTCAGTCATGAAGTGCTTGGGAAGTGGTGACACCTTAGTGGTCATTTCCCTTCTGGTCTCCTGTCTCACCAGCCCTTTGTCTGTCCTGTCTTGTCCCTGTGCTCCAACCCAAGACTGTTGCTCTTTTTGTGGCTCTGAGTCTCCACTCCTGGTGCTCCCTCTGCCTGGCATAGCTCCCGCCCACTTCTAGCCTCCCAGACACCTGCGCGTGTTTCAGGATGCGCTCACGTGCGCCTTCCGTCGGAAATGTCCCTGTTTCCTGCTCCCCTCTCTTTGAGTCCCAGAGAAAGAACACTTCTTGTGTTCGTTGTAAGTTGGACGCAGACTTCTGTCTTACCATCTGTCCCTGGGAAGGTTTATTTGTTTAAATGGCTGCTTCCTCTTTCTACGTGATAAAACTTTTGTTCCCAGTGTCTGGTACTCTAATATTTGACTAATTTCAAGTACTCTGTTGTAGGTCTTGAGGGAAACATAAAATTACCAGAGCTTCTTCCATTTCACTTTTTTAAAAAGATTTTATTTATTTATCTTTAGAGGGGAAGGGAAGGAGAAAAGGAGAGAAATATCAATGTATGGTTGCTTCTCATGCGTCCCTTGCTGGGAACTGGCCTGCAACCCAGGCATGTGCCCTGGCTGGGAATCGAACCGCGATCCTTTTGTTCGCAGGCCAGAGCTCAATCCACTGAGCCACACCAGCCAGGGCCCATTGTACGTTTTAAGCACTGTTTCCCAGGCAATGTCTTGATAATTTTGGTTCAGAAAATTTGGTTGTAGTAACAGTACATTATATAATAAGCAGCTAGAATTTAGTGACAAAATATTCATAGATCTCCTGTAGGTGTACACTTTATTTGTAGTATTTTTATATCTTGAAAATAGGTCCTAAAATTTTGTACATTCAAAGACAAACTCTTTGGCCATCACCTATAAACATTCTTCCTTTTATAATATTCCCATTTCTAATGATGGCATTACTGTTCTCCTACATAGTTGGCCCTACCCCTTTCTCCTCCACCTGTCAATCACAGAATCCTTTAAAGGTAGCTTCTTATCAGATACCAATAGTTTTAACTTAGCACATGTTACCTCACCTTAATTTTGAACATATGAAAGCAACTTGCACAATTCTTCACATATAATGTGTGTACTAGGAATTTAATTTTTTCCCACAAAACATTAGTATTCTAATTAATTCCTTGCTCCTATTATCTGACTATATTGTTCTATATAATATAGCATTTTCACATTAATTTTCTAAAAAATGTCTTCCAAATAATATAGCACTTGATTATATTGGGTTGGCCCATAAGTTTGTTTAGTTTTTTTCTGTAAGATGTCTCTGGTAGTGCTTAGCTGTGTTTAACTTCATTTGAAACAGTTTTGTTAGATTGCATTGTGACAGCTGTCATATCAGTGTGCATTAAAAAAGAAACTTACCACAATTGATGATTTTTAAAGTACATTTTATTGATTATGTTATTACAGTTGTCCTAATTTTTTTTCTCCCCTTTATCCTCTACCCTGCACCTCCCACCCTCCAGAATTATGCCCCCTTAGTTCATGTCCATGGGTTGTACATATAAGTTTTTTGGCTTCTTCATTTCCTATATTATTCTTGTCCTCCCCTGTCTGTCTTGTGCTACCATCTATACTACTTATTCTCTGTACCTTTTCCCCATTCTGTGCTCTCCCCCTCCCTACTGATAACCCTCCATGTGATCTTCAATTCTGTGACTCTGTTCCTGTTCTAGTTGTTTGCTTAGTTTGTTTTGTTTTAGGTGTGGTGGTTAATAATTGTGAGTTTGCTGTCATTTTACTGTACATGTTTTTTATCTTCTTTTTCTTAGATAAGTCCCTTTCACATTTCATATAATAAGGGCTTGGAGATGAACTCCTTTTACTTTACCTTATTCTGGGAAGCACTTTATCTGCCCTCCCATTCTAAATGATAACTTTGCTGGGTAGAGTAATCTTGGATGTAGGCTCTTGCCTTTCATGACTTTGAACTACTTCTTTCCAGCCCCTTCTTGCCTGTAAGGTTTCTTTTGAGAAATCAGCTGATAGTGTTATGGGAACTCCTTTGTAGGTAACTGTCTCCATTTTTCTTGCTGCTTTTAAGATTCTCTCCTTATCTTAACTTGGGTAACAATTTTGATGTGCCTTGGTGTGTTGCTCCTTGGGGCCAATTTCTTTGGGACTCTCTGGGCTTGCTGGACTTCCTAGAAGTCTATTTTCTGCACCAGATTGGGAAAGTTTTCCTTTATTATTTGTTCAGATAAGTTTTCAATTTCTTGCTCTTCCTCTTCTCCTTCTGGCAGCCCTATGATTCGGATGTTGGAGCACTTAAAGTTGTCCCAGAGGTTCCTACACCTCTCCTCATTTTTTTTGAATTCTTGTTTCTTCCTTCTGTTCTGGTTGAATATTTATTTCTTCCTTCTATTCCAAATTGTTGATTTGAGTCCCAGTTTCCTTCCCTTCACTGTTGGTTCCCTGTATATTTTGCTTTACTTCAGTTTGTGTAGCCTTTATTTCTTCTTTTATTTTACAACTGAGCTCGATCAATTCTGTGAGCATCCTGATTACCAGTGTTTTAAACTCTGTAGCAGATAGGTTATCTGTCTCCTGGTTGCTTAGCTCTTTTTCTGGAGTTTTGATCTGTTCTTTCATTTGGGCCGTATTTCTTTTTCTGCATGCCTGTTATGTTGTGGCGGGGAGCACAGAGCCTTAGGTGTTTGCTAGGGTGGAGCAACCCTCTTAGCTGTGTGGTGGCGCTGTCTGTGGGGGAGGGGTCAATGCCACTAGCTTACTCCACTCTATCCCCACTTTACAACAGACTCTCCTGTGAGACTGGGAGTTTCTCCTGCCTTCACAGCCCTTAGGGCCTTTTATGACCAGAGGTTTTGAGTCTCTAGTTTCCCAGTGAGCCAGACCCTCCTTGCCAGTGGGGTCCGCTCCCTTGCCACAGTCCTCTTCACCTGCCCTGCTGCTTGTCTCTACCCCTCCTACTGGTCTGGCTGAATGTTTCTTGAACTCCTTGGTTGCTGGATTTCCATGCAGTTTGCTATTCTGGCAGTTCTGGTTGCTTTTTGTTTTTAAATTGGTTGCTATCCTTCTTTTGGTTGTGCGAGGATGAGAAGTGTTTCTAGCTACGCCTCCATCTTGGCTGAAGCTCACAATCGGTACATTTTTGTATAGCTATTTAAATATTGGAGATGGAAGACGATAATGCAACATTTTTGGCATACTATGCTTTAATTATTTCAAGAAAGGTCAAAAAGCAACTGAAATGCAAAAAATGATCTGTATGGTGTGTGGAGACGGTCCTGTGACAGATTAAGCATGTCAGAAGTGGTTTGAGGAGTTTCTTGGTACTGTTGTTATTTTGGCCAAATAATTCTTTGCTGTGGGGCTCTCTCATGCATTGGAAGATGCTTAGCAGCACCCCTGGCCTCTACCTACTAGAAGCCAATAATGGGAGATGGCTGACGTACTCAGAATATCCAAATCAATAAAGTTATTGGTGAAAATGAAAAATGTGTCTTTTATGGAAAAAGCCATATAGACTTTTTGGTCAACTCAGTGTGTAGTTTTATGTCATTTTTCATGTATGCACTGGACTCTTCGACAAGGTCGAGTGCCCTGATAGCAAGGCTTAACCTTTTGTATATCTCACAGTCCCTTGGTTTGTGTTGATTGTACAGCAGATGCTCAATACTATGTCCAGTCACTTGCTGTTGTTAAGTATTCAGTAAAATCAGAATACAGTCAATAGTTTTAGGAAACTCCCATAAAAAGTAGGAATTCGAGGAGTTTAGATTTCTTTGATGTCGATGCTTCGTATCTGAAACCTCTGGATACCCCACAGGCCTCCTGTCCTGTGCACTATTTTTGCTGTCTGGACAGGCTGCGTAGCGCATGGGGCTCCTGTGCCTCTACTGTCCACTTTAGAATGCTTTCATTTTGTCCTGGCCGGTGTGGCTTGGTCGGAGCATCGTTCCGTAAACCAAAGGCTTATGGGTTTGATTCCTGGTCAGGCACGGGCCTGGGTTGCAGGCTTGGTCCCTGGTTGTGGCACGTGTAGAGGCACCCGATCGATGTTTCTCTCTCATTGATGTTTCTCTCTCATTGATGTTTCTCTCACATTGATGTTTCTCTCACGTTGATGTTTCTCTCACGTTGATGTTTCTCTCACATTGATGTTTCTCTCACGTTGATGTTTCTCTCTTTCTCCCCTGCCCTCCCTCTGCCCACTCTTCCCCTCTCTCCCTTCCTTCTTCTTCCCTCTGGAATAAAAAAGAATGCTTTAATATATGTATTTTCCATAAGGCTTTTAAAAATAATGTGTTCTAAATGTAATTTAGAAACCTAATTCCCCCCAAGTGGTCTTACCTGCTAGTGTCCTGTGTGCAGCACGACTAGCAGAGTGGTGGCCCCTGTAGCCTGCAGTCTGTGCGACTCTCTGGTGGCAGAGCCCCAAGTTTTGCAGACTTGGGGGAGCACCCCACAGACCGGTGACTGGAGCTGCTGATTGGGGTCCTCAGTTTGTCAGCTGAAATGCGCGCGTGTTAAAGGGAACCGCACTCATCTTGAAGAGCACGGTGTAGTGGGAAGGATGTGCTGTTGACTCCCGGTGTTGAGAACAGTCCACGGCTGTTCTTGCTGATCGGCGTTCCTGACCGCTGGTTTCTTTCTCGTAGGTGGTGTATGATGGGCTTTTTGGTACAAACACGAATTCAAAACTAAGAACGTTATCCCTGCAATTTGTGCATCACATTTGTATAACGTAAGTTTTTGGAATTATTTGACTGTAAAATTCCCCAGCTGTTGGAGTGATCAGATGATTCAAGTGTGTCTTTACTAGAAAAAATCATGCTTGCTCTTTTAAAAAATTCAGATTTTAATAGGCGATTTTAATTTATTTCAGTTGCTGTTAATTATTTTAATTATCTGAAAATGTATATAACTATGAGATTCTTATCTTGCTTTGTGTGTGTGTGCTATTTTCTTTTGAAGTTGTCCAGAAATCAAGATTAAGCCATTAGGTCCAATGCTTTTGAATGGTCTCACCAAGCTAATCAATGAATATAAAGAAGTAAGTGACTTGTCTCAAATTTTGTTAATATTTTACATTTTAAAGTATATTCTGTTAAAAACTTTTCTGGTCTACATGTTGATCTAGTTAGTTACAGCTTGATATTGCACCATCATTTCCTAACATTTTTACTTGAAGTGGTGCAGATCGAAGAAATTACTGGCATCTTTTTCTTTTTCTTTTGGAAATAGGTGATAAAAACTGATATGAATCTTCAGGGGTCTTACCACTTTAACATTTCAAAAAAGAAATATGTTGTATTCTACTTTTAGACACTCTGTAAAATGGAATGGAATGAAAAGAATTAAATTTTATTTTATGATTTATTTCTGTATGAGTCAATTTAGATTTTCTTCTATTGAGAAATAGTGTTAATTCTTAGGGTCCTGGATTTTACTGATTCAGAATTCTATCAAGACATGCATTCAGTAAATTTTTGATTCCTTAAGCTAAGTTGGATGAGGAGTTTTTGGATGACAGCGTTTTAAATCCTGTTTGTTCCTGCTGTGTCCCTCTTACTATCTCCAGTATTTCGGGGAACTTGCTTGAAAAAGTAAGGTTTGAAGAACTCCAGTTAGCATTATTTCCCTCCGTCTCAGCTAACCATGAATGCATGTTTGTAACAGCACAGGGATTAAGGCTTTGCTGCTTGCAGTTAGAATTGACCTTGAATCCTAGTTTTGTCCTTTGGTGAGTCACTAAAATTCTTTGGACCTTTGTTCTTTATTAGAAAAATGAACATAGTAATACCACTTAATTGAATTATTGTGAACATTAAACGAGATGATGCGTAAATTATTTAGCACAGTGAAGGCACATTAGTCGATGTTATTTAGTAGTGAAAAGCTGCTCCTTTGTTGTGCATTTGTACTTTGGGGCAGTGTTAGGCCTGGCTCTCCTCTCTTCTCCTGTAGAGTGGCTTCCGTGGTTTTTAAGGTCTAGAAACAAGATTATTTTATGGCACAGATAATCAGATGATTTGGATGGTTGGTAGAAATAAAAATGCTTTGGGGCTTTTTGGGAGAATTTGTATATTTAAAAATAGGGTAGTGATGCCCAATAAGTCACGGGATCTGAATCCCCTTACCTCCAGATGATACCTGTATGTCTTCCCAATGATGAGTGCATAAAATTGAATCCATTAGAATGGCCATCTAGGTGTGGGCGGGTGAATCCTGTGTTAAAAGTATAAACTGCACTCACAGAAATGTTATTTTGTTCTTAGTAATCAGACAATTGGTTTACATAAAACTATGTAAAATTCGTTTGAGGAGGCGACTTCACTAACTCGCTTGGTGACTGTGATCCTTTTAACTTGTTACAGTGGAAATGGGAAGTGCAGATCGTAGAAGAATCAGTCACTGTAATTTTGGGTGATAAAAGGAGGATCTTAGCTTGCTGGATGAGTGGTGAATTTTCTAATAAGTTAATAAGCTGTCTTCCGAGCATGTTGAAGATGAATTTTGGAGTTTGCAGATGACGTAGTGTTGAAAATATCCTGAACTTAGCACCAGCTAAGAGAACCTTTTCATATGTGACCACTGCATTTTCCTTTTGGAGTGTGTTGGGATAAAAGGTTTTGTTTGTTTTCCTTTTTAGTAGTGTGATAAACTCTGGGTTTGGACTTTTTCTGTTTGTTTTGTTCACATGTTAATATCATGCAGTTAGGCAGAGTGAGACTAGGTTTACCAAGGAGTAAAATGATGCATATAAATGCAGCAAAAGGTTTTGCCGTTTACTGTGTTTTTTTTTGTTTTGTTTTGTCTATTTTTTGTTCTTTTTTTCTTCTTAATTTCAAGGACCCTAAGCTACTGTCAATGGCATATTCAGCTGTTGGAAAACTCTCCAGGTGAGTAAACTCTTTTTTCAGTGACAGGTACCCTGTTGGTAAACTAAGAAATTATGTGGCATTTAGTAATGGAAAGAGAATAAGTTTGTTGTGATTCTGAAAGGAAATGTATTTAATGGCCATGGATTGTTTAGAAATGTCTTCCTTGTAGCAGGGAAATGATGGGGGAAATTTTAGTTTACACTTGAGGATATGCTATCATATTAAATGGTAGTCTTGAAAGGAGATTTTGAACTGGATTGTGTCACAGTGGGTTCCATTTTCTTGTATCCAAGAGACATTTGATTGACCTTAAGTGTTACTGTTGGTACTCACTACTAGTCTTTATGACCCCCATAATTAAGGTTTTGCTAGTGATTCTCTTTTCTGATAGTGTTACATTTGATTCTGAGTGGTCCTGTTTCCAAAGATGGACTTCTTTCTTCTGCTTAGTATAATCTCCTCCTCCCAGTCCCTCCCGGCTTCCTCTTCCTTCGCCATGTTCCAGAGCAGAGAGGTGGAGGTGCAGTGGCGCCGGGTGCTGCCTTCAGCCTGGGCGCTGGGTCTGGTTCGGCCTGTGTAGACTAGGTCTTGCTCTTCTGTTCTCTGCAGGGAAAGGAAGGAGCTTTGGGAGTCAGAAAAAGCCACCCGAGGTCAGCTGATGCAGGCAGGGTCATCAGCAAACCTTGCCCCTTGTCCTTTGGTGTGCAGTAACAAAGCCCCTCATCACAGTAGCCTTTAGTTTAACTAGCAGTTTGGCCTTAATTATCTGTTAAAATCAGAAATGTTAACTGAATGCATGGAATACAATGAAGAGAATATCTGGATAATGTGTATATTAATCAGCTTGGATTAGACAGCTGACGGAGTAAATACTTGTATGGGTAGGTAATCTGATGATGGCGACATGGTCTTTAGAGATGAAACGGCAAGTTCAGGATCATCCGCGATTAATTTTGTTTTCTTCCATCTCATGGAGATTTCTGATAGCGATGGTCTCTTATCTCTTACAGCCGAATGCCCCACTTATTCACGAAGGACATAGCGCTCGTGCAACAGCTGTTTGAAGCCCTGTGTAAGGTAGGGAGATGCCTGGCAAGTTCACGCTGTCCATTTGGATCCTTGCCTGGGAGCCCAAAAAGGAGGGAAACACTTTTTATCATCTTCATAGGAAGAGCCCGAGACTCGACTCGCTATTCAGGAAGCATTATCGATGATGGTTGGAGCCTACAGCACTTTGGAAGGAGCACAGCGCACCCTCATGGAGGCGCTTGTGGCTTCGTACCTGATAAAGGTGGGTCCCACGGTGTGAACTCTTAACGGCTGGCAGTAGGTTCGTATTACACTTTTTACGAACAGAGTTTGACTTGCTTTTCTCTTGAATTATCTTGATAATTAAGAGGGTTATTTGCTTTTACTTGGACTGTGATTTCTGATCTCTAGAGTTTTAATTTTTTGAGATGGAGATCTGGTTTCAGGGGAGAAGGAGTAGTGATATTCGCAGAAGCTTTGTGTTTAAAGCTTTCCGTGATGAGAAACTGGTCTTGACGTCATGTCCTCCAGTTTGGGAGTGTTTTGTCTTAACTGGCCGCTGTGCACTGCAGTCCATGGGGAGGGTTCTCTAGGTGACGTTGGGGGAAGGAACCCAGGGAAAGAAAGACCAAGTCTGTTGAGCAAAGCCAGTCGGTGGGAAGGAGGCCAGCACTGCCGAATGGGCTCCTCTCCCTTCTGTTCCTCTTTGTCTGGTGCCCATGGGCATTCATAGGAGAGTTGTGAGTGTCTGTAGTTATGGATACATACGTGCACATATGTGTGCACGCTTCCTGTATACAGTATAAAATAGTACGTGTTTTCTCCGGTGAGTTCTTTGTCCTTCATGTCTATGAATGGAGAGCGAGGGAGAATAGAAAAGGGAGTGATGTCAACAGTACTGGTGAGATTAATATAGGTTGCATTTTTTGAGATTTGGCTGGCATATTTAATATATCATACTGGGGGCATTATTAAAGGTTCAGAAAGGTCTCTGGTGTCTGTTGAAATATGACAGGGTAAGTAAGTATGTACACTCAGAAAGCTTATATATAGAGTCCCATTGTCAGATGCTCTTGGTGTATGTGGTTTGTCGTCCTATATCATAGACAGAGAAGTATAGGCTAATTTGGAAGGTCAGAATACTTAAAAGTTCTTCTGGGTAACCCTACAAGGAGATGTGATGCTTGTGTAATGCACATGGGTGCTGTTTATATTTGTGCAGACAAATCACATAACAATATTACCAAGCCAAAGGTAATTTATTTTCTCAGCATACATTTAAGGTAACCCAGGTACTAGGTTAAATTATATAGACTAGTTCTTAATATCATTACTCTTTTAAAAAAAAATATTTTTATTTATTTATTTTTAGAGAGGGGGCTGGGAAGGAAGAGAGAAAGAGTGGGAGAGAAACATCAGTGTGTGGTTGCCTCTCATGTGCCCCTAACTGGGGACCTGATCCACAACCCAGGCATGTGCCCTGACTGGGAATTGAACCAGCGACCTTTTGGTTCATAGGCTGGCACTCAGTCCACTGAGCCACACCAGCCAGGGCATTATCATTACTTTTTTAAGTAGCCGAAGGAATGCCAAAGAGCAAGAATAGCTGAATGAATGGGACAGTATATATTTTTTATTATCTCTCACCTCACTTACGTTGTGACGGGATGAATGACCTAGGCGGAACAGACATGAGAATAAAGCTTTTAGCATCATTAGACTCTACAATTGCTTTTCTGGTTGAACTTTGTCTTCTTAGATTATTAATCTATTTAAGTTAATTCAATATATTTATGTAGTTGAAACTGTGCTTTGGAGTAAGTTTTAACTTTAGAGCTAATCTGAAAGAGCTGGAGATGTTTTGCTTCAAATTTGTAAGGATTCCAAGTAAGCTCTGTGTTCCCAGCGACATACCTGAATTTCACTCATGGGACTCAGAGTTGGAGAGTTGGGGAAGCAGAGGTGGTGGCCAGAAACTTTCGCAGTGACCCTGATCCCAAGGTTGGGCTGAGGATGTGCATGTACAGAGAAATTCTCTGGTGATGATCTTTGTGGGTAGGCTTTTCTGCTTTACTTGGAAGGCCCTCTTAGATCATGAAAGTACTTTTTAAGTGATATCACCGTCCAAAGTCATGTTAACACCATGATTAAAGATCTTAGATGAATGCTTTGTCTTGATTATATTTATGTAGACATATTTATTGAGACAGCAACTTAGATTTTGATTGTTTACAATTAAGATGACTCATCTTGACTGGAATGAGTTGTTAATTTTTTAAATATCTCTGTGTGTTTTGTGTGTTTATGTGTCAAATAGCCTGAAGTTCAAGTTCGACAAGTGGCTGTGAAATTTGCCAGCACAGTGTTTCCCTCAGATCATATACCTTCCAGATATTTGCTCCTACTAGCTGCAGGAGACCCGTAAGTTTTCAAAGGTGTTGATTTTAATTCGGGTTCATTTTAAATTTGTTTGAAAATGACTAAAATTATGTTGTTTGTAATGCTGGTCTATGGAATTTAGAAGCACTTAATAAAAGAGTTAAAAGTATGGCCCTTGGTATGATGTAAATCTGTAGTCAAAGCCTGGCTTGTTTTTGTCTGCGGGTAAAATTAAAAAACGCAAGCCACATGACTCTTCAAATCTCATGAAGTTGCCAGAGAGAAGTGATTTCTTGTAATGTATGTTATAACTCTGCTTCAGTGGCCAAGAATATGTGTGAGACGTTTTCTCGAAACCCCAGTGACCAAATAAAATGGCTCTTCTTTGTCTTCAAATGACCATTCTGCAATTAGTGAAATTTATTTCTTATTTTTATTTGTCTGAAAGACGGGAAGAAGTTCATGGAGAAGCACAACGAGTATTAAGGTGTCTTCCTGGTAAAAACAGAAAAGAAAGTGCTTCTAAGCAGATGCCTTCTTTCCCAGAAATGGTGTATTATATTCAAGAAAAGGTACGGCATTTAACTTCAGATAATTAGAGTTATATAATGGATGATGAAAATAAGCATACAGATCTGAGCCGACACATTTAAAATGTTATCACTAGGTGCTGAGTAGTGGTAACGTTCCTAAAAATGCTGATATTTACCTTTGTACCTTCTCCTCATTTTGTACCTTCCAATAAGAGGAAGGTACAAAATGAGGAGAAAAATATACTTCTTAGACTGATCTGTTTTGCCCAAATCTGAATTGCTCACAATTCCTTTTATGCTCTTTGTCACTTCAGCTGTACTTGAAGTTTTTTTCCTTGGTATGACTTGCTTAAAAATACATCTCCTTTTTATTTTTTATGACATGATTTAAGGCACCTTAAGTGTAAGAAAGATGTAGGGAGCGGTCCAGGTTTTTTCCGCGGTGATCATCAGAGCACACCACGTCTGCTCTTGCGAGTCTCCTGTTCTCGCCCGGTGATCTCTGTGGGTAGATGGACGAGAGAGAGGGTGGTGGCAGTCCTGCCCCAGCCCCGGTCCTGCTCCGCTTTTTACCTGGTTTCTTCGAGTGTGCTGGGCGGTGCGGGTCACTCCCCCACACTCAGCCTCTGCTGCTGGTCCCGCTCTCTCAGACAGCGTAAGGGAGTTGGGAGCTCAGTACCAAGCAGCCGTGATTCTTTTCCCCATTGCACCGTCCGGTTTGTGGTCCGAAGATGCCTCTGTGCTCACTTGTTCCTCCTGCCTCCATTGTTAATGTTAATAAAAAGAGCTGGCGTGCCTTGGCCTGGGGCGGCAGTGTTAGTGGGGCTTGGAGTAGGTTATTCTTTTTAGTTAAGCCGATGAAAGCATGAGGAAGAAAATGGAACACACCTGTCATTGAAGGTTTGAGGAACGCGAACCATCAGCATGATTAATGGAAAAACGTTTGACTAGAAAAAACAGTAGCAAACAGTCATGTAGCTAGAAGAATAGAAGAACACATGTGCTCCATTTTTCAGTAATTGTGTTTGTTTTGGGCTCATTTTGTTAGGCTTCCCATCGAATGAAAACTCCAGCCAAGTACATGACGGGGACCACGGTCCTTCCATTTAACCCAGCAGCCTTTGGGGAGGTAGGATTGGCGTGTGCGTTTTTTGTGTTCCCAATAAACTCCTGTTGTGGGGTCATTGTTCTTTATGGTTGTCTCTTAGAAAAATAGCATTGGTAATTAGTATTATTTTAATTCATAGTAGAGTCTATAAATTATCTCAGTGAGTTTCTCTTTGTGAAAGAAGTGGATGCTTCGCATTGATTACTGTTGGGATTTCACAGCAAATTAGATTTGAGGGCTGGCCTGCCAACCCAAGGGTCGCCAGTTCAAGTCCCAGTCAGGGCACATGCCTGGGTTGTGGGCCAGGTCCCCAGTTGGGGGGTGC
>PVKM010012675.1:0-31273 GCA_004027735.1 Carollia perspicillata | reverse complement strand
GACTAACCTATTTAATACATTATTTAATTTTGAATGACTATAATCTGTAGCTAAGCATACAATAATGTATGAGACATAGGGACCATGATATCATTGTATTCACCTTGTGTACACTTCTGTTTGTTTAGGTCCCTTTAATAGGACATGGCTTTGGTAAGGGAAAACATTTTTCTTTACTTGGAGCAGAGTAGAAAAATATATGTAAATAAGAAAAAATAGGAAACAAAGAGTTTGTTAATACTGTTTAAAATACAAACTTTTCCTTTTTAATTATCATATTGTCATTGGTACTTCCTTCCCTTTGTAGACACTTTTAATGATTTTAGATAAAGACAAAAACATATATCATACTTCCCTTTATAATTTTTTCAGTCATCTGAAATTTTTTACATAATTTAATACCACCATTTGAATGTCATTAGATTTCAGTTTTAGTAATTTTCCTTGCACGTAGTTTGGTGTTTTTAAGTAAAAATAAATAAGAGCAAGCAAGGTTGGAAGAAAGAAAAAAAATAAGCAATAGAAGAAAACTGGAAAGTATTTTTCCTTATATCTAAAATAACCACAGTGTCCAATATACTTAATGAAAAACGTTTGATAAAATTCATAACAAAAGCAATAGTGCTTCAAAAATGCAGTTATATTAGTTGTTCCATTTAATCCTGAACATAACAGAAGATATTCTGTCTTTCAACATGATTTCTCATCCAGGATTTGCTTACTAAATCCAAACTGATATGTAACAATCCATGTATTATACTGATTAGTTGAAGAGTTTTACTAAAAGCACATGCACTCCTGTTATTAGAGTCACTTTCTTGTGCTCTCCTTGTGGGACAGACCCGTGCCAATGTGCCTGGAAACAGGGCACTCTCGGGCAGTCTGCTCTTTTGGAACTTAAGGCAGACGGTGACTCCGAGACCCGTGCTCACCCTCAACATAGGAATCAGGGCTCTGAGTATTTAATCACATTTCTTAAGTTTACATGAGAATAATGCCTCCCTTATAATACAAGCATGATCAGAGAAGCAAATCAAATGAGATCATTAAAGTAAATGTACTTGGTTAGCTTCAAACCAACATAAAAATATGTTATGATTTAGGGACCATGCCAGGGTTATGCGTGGTGTTCTGCTTTAGGGAAGGCTAGAGAAAGGTTACAATTCAATTTTTTTAAATTTAATTATGTGTACAAACAGATATAGAGTGGCATTCTCAATACATCTCTTATATCAGCTCTTTATTACAGTTGTCAGTTTTATCTTGATGGTCAGTAATGAGTGTAATTTTTTGAAGTACTGCGATATGAAGAAACTCTTTTGCTCCTGAGCATTGACTTCAGCCATCCAGCTGCAGGTGTTGTACTTGCTATAATTGATCTGGGGACTTGTGTATTGACATCTCATCACAAATACTCCAAAAATAACAAATACTGTCTTTCTTTTTAAATGTAGGTGGCTTTATAACAAGAGTATTGTATTTTATGATAAATGCTTAGAAGGGGAAAATTTTAAAGTTGAGTTATTATCCTGTTGGCAAGAGGCCACGGTTAAAATTCTTCAAACATTAGGAAAAATCAGCGCTGGCTTTTCACCTTTCCCTCTGGTTATGAAATTACATAGGTTTTTGTTGACCTTTGAATAATTACATGTGCCAAATACATACTTTTCAGTGATTGGGCAAAGTGTTTCTGTTTTTGCTCAGTTCTTTTGTGTTCTTCTGAGAGACCAAATACCTACAAATGTGTCTTGATTTCCTTTGTTTCTGATAACATGATAAACAAGATATCCTGACAGTCCTACAATAAATAATATCAAAACGTGTTGATAAAATATGTTTTAAAACATTCTCTTTAATGCATGGCTGAGCTCAGAAGAAAGTAACAACTTTCAGGGGTTAAATGAGAAAGAGGGAGGAAAGGAAGGGAGGGAGGAAAGGTAGAAGGAAGGAAGGAGAGAAGAAAAGAAGGTTATGCTCACTAGGAAATGGCTTTGCTTATGTGTGAAAAACAATGGGCTTCAGCTAAATTCCAATAGTGATGGAAGGGAAAAGGTCTTGTGACTGTGTAATCTGCTGAGTAAAATCTGGGGTGCCTCTCAAGCCCAAGGGTGCAGCTTTACTGAAATGAGTTTAAAAGGGTTACAACTTCATTGAAATAATAGACTAGGGAAGGAAATGATCTTGCAAGAAAAGAACAGTTTTGATGGAGTTGGCTAATTATTTTGAGAAAGGAAAAAAATTCTCATGAAAGTTAAGAACTTTATTCTTAGGTGGACCTGAGATTGATTTTAATATTATCTTCATATTTTAGAACATGCTAAGCCAAGAAAAATATAAACAAATAATACTATTGCAAATGTATAATGCGTATTTGTCAAAACAAATTTTAAGAAGAGCAAGATGGAGGGCCAGTTGTCAAGAACTGTAAAAATAGTGCAATTAATAGGCAACATTTGAGCAAGAAGAGAAAAAGACAAAAGAACCAGAAAATTATTTAATATTTGAACATTTAATATATGAGAATGGTAGCTTTGCAAAATTAAGGGAACATAATGAACTAAATGGTGTTTAGACAAATGTTTTCCACATGGATAAAAGTAAAATTAGACTTCCATCCTTTATTTGTTTATTATTTAATTATTATGCATAATGTTAGAAAAATATAAGACAATAGACTTTGAAGACCTTGGGATAAGCGTTTCTTACCTTGGGAAGGTGAGGTCCTCACTGTCTCCTCCATTCACTCCGAACAAGATGATCATAATGTTCCCTGCAGCCTCAGAACATTCTGGCTCCTATAACAAAACTCACGTGGATGGGGTTGCTTATAAACAGCAGAGGATTATTCCTCACAGGCTGGGAAAGAGGAGGTGGGGAAGTCTAAGATCTAGATGCTGTCAGTTCCGGTGCCTGGTGAGGACCCACATCCCGGTTCACAGATGGCCATCATTTTGCTGTAACTCCACCTGGCAGAAAGGGGCAGGGGAGCTCTCTGTGGTCAGTTTTATAAGGCTCTATTCCCACTCATGAGAGCTCCACCTCATCACCTAATCACCTCTCAAAGACCCCCACCTCCTAATGCCAATGCTTTCGGGATTAGGCCTCAGCCCAAGTCTTGAGGGACACAAAAATTCAGTCTATGTCAAGTTTTTTTTAGGATTTCTTTTTTATTGTTGGCGTACATTTACAGTCCATATTATTTTATTAGACTTTAGTCATGGTTCTTCCTCACTCTAAGTCTATTACCTGCCTGTCCTTTCTTAGAGTATTTACG
This sequence comes from Carollia perspicillata, assembly GCA_004027735.1. Lineage (NCBI taxonomy): Eukaryota > Metazoa > Chordata > Mammalia > Chiroptera > Phyllostomidae > Carollia > Carollia perspicillata. Next base: position 27,999 of record PVKM010012675.1, on the reverse strand, counting down.
TTAGAAAAGTTGTAATTGTAAAACTTCTCATTGCCTGTTTGAGATGTAAATATTTTGATAAGTTTCTTGCCAATTTCCCAACACAGTGAAGTGATTCTCAAGGACTAGAAGCCATCACTTTAAAATGTAATCATCAAAGAAGATAGTACCCCTATCTCCCAATTTCTGTGGTAGCATCAACACCTAATTTGGGTGGGAGTCTTTTTCCAAGTTTTAAAACTACCTCCTGTCATTAGGTATAAAAAAGGTGTGTTTCCCTTTGAGTAAAGGCACTTAACACACACAGAGAGTCTACAATTCCCCAAGCTCAGCTCTTAAAAGTTTCTGGCCCTTTATTTCAGCAGAACTGAACTCACACTGAATTCTGGCCTTAATTCCCTATCAGAATAGCCTTGAATAATGTCTGCCTTGCCTGTTTAACTTTTTATGGTGCAATTTTTGTTTTGACAAGCTCATTCTATTGTATATTCATTGAAATACCATTTATTTCTGGTCTCAAATTCTTATCAGTCAGGAAACGCTCCTCTCACAAAGTAATAGTGAAATCAAAGTGGCTCAAACACTGAAGAAATAGATTCTCACTTATCATAAAGTACAGAAGGGAAGTGCTATTCAGGTTGATCCAACAGTTTAATGATACAATCAAAGTGCACAGGTGTTTTTGAGTCTCAAAATGCTTTCAACAATTTTGGATCAGTGCTGAGGTTCTTTAATCTCTTGGTTACAGGATGGCTGCCAATGAAAAAGGAGGCCAACTAATTTCATTTTAAAGGGAGAAGGAGGAAAAGAGAAAAGGAGAGGCAGAGAAGGAGAGATTGATTTCTATATGTCTGACTTGAAAGTTGGGAACAATTGATCAAGACCTCTGGCAACTTTCTGATGAGGCCTTTTGCTTATATTTGGCCTAGATTCAATTATATTCATGAAGCAAGCGTTGCAGGCTCGTTAACATTGTGTTAAGAATGTGGGGTGAAATGGCTGTTAGCTTTCAGCAGTAATTTCTGCTACACAATGGTATCCCTAGAGGTCTTGGATTGTAAACCTTAGTTTAATTCAATTTTTAAATGTAAGTACATTGAAGTGTAAAGTTCTATTTCTTAAACCATAAACTAGGCACAGCTGTTGAATACCAATTATTTTTCTAATGTTCATATACTTCATTCTAAAACACAATTATCTGAAAAATAATATCTTCTACTACTTCAATACTTGTCTTTTAGTTGAAGTTTGTATATTATTTTCTTGGGAATATTGATTTTGTATTATATTATTTCTGCTTTTAACATAATTGAAGAAGCGCATAAGATTTTCCCTTTAAATGCTTCCCACCATTCTTCTTCAAGTATGAAATTAATTAAAATGATTGTCAAAATCATAACTTTTAGTAACTTTGCTGTATATGTAAGAAAAATGTTGACTTATGTTAATAAGTCAACAAATGTGGGAAAAAAGAAATTGAAGACATAATAATATTTTAATAATACACCTTGCAACCACATCATACCAAAAACATATATCTTTAAATTGTGGTTAATGTTATTAAAACTCATTTTGTAGTTGTGAATAATGTTTTGTTACATTAAAGTAAATGACATGTAATAGGCTTGATTGTTTTTTTTTCTTTGTCATTGGATGATTGTAAATTTTTTTTTGCACCTCAAAGAAAATATACTTTTGGTTAGTAACTAACTGTGTGGCTTCTTCTGTGGCATCAAGTCATGATGATTTCAAAGAGACAATATAAGAATGATTCACATGAGCACATGGATATCATCATGTGCATTAAAATGCCGTGATACTGCTCTCTTATTTTTTTAATTTGGAAAAATATTTTTTCAGTCTCCTAAATATACAATAATCAAGTACAGATTTGTCTTCCAAATTTGTTTTCTTACAATTTCTCAAACAATGATCTCAGCAATTTTTAACCTACTGGAAAATTTGATCTGTTATAGGCATCATTGATTGCTGAGAAATCACTAGTGACTCAATTCACCCACAACTTTGAGTTAGATTCCAGCAGGTGTAGAAAAATCTATAAATGAAATAGATCAAGGACACTGCAGATGATGTTCATTCAGTCTTATCAAGTCTATGAATTTGGCTCTAGCATCTGTCAATAACCATCCTTTTTATTAGTGAGCGGTTTTCCATGATGGAGGCATGCTGCAATTTGTCTATCCATTTACCTGCAGATTGGCTATGGAGTTATCTCCAGAATTGTGTTATTATGCAGTGTTATCAACATTGGCAAATGAGTCTTTCTGTGGAAATGGATCTTCCTGTGTTGTAGGTAAGTGCCTAAACATAGAATTAGTTTTTTAAGAAACTACAAAACAGTTTTCAAAGCAGTGGTCTTTGGTCTTTAGTCTTTACATTTTCACCTTTGCATGTGTAACAATCTACAGTCATATACCTGAAAACCATCTCTCATCTATCCACCTACATGTCCATGGAAACTGCTGTTCTCATAAGGCTCACAGTTGGGATGATATAGACTATACTGGCAGATACTCAAAGAAATATGTACAAATAAATATTATGTTCCACATACTGAGCATCACTGTTATTTGATAATTTATGCAATGCTGGTCTATACCTGCATAATAAAACATTTTTCAAGATTGTTCTTATGAATTTTAGTAAATTAACATAATTCGTTTAATCAATGGTTTTTATATGGATTTTTAATTATAAGAATGCTAGAGGAAGTATTTTAATATTTAATCTTGATGGGCATTTCTAATGAAATTCTTGAAATAAATGTCTAAATGTAACATTTTGGGTCAAATAGAACGAAGAGATTTTAAAAACTCTGTGTAGATTAGATTTCTGAAGTGCATCGCAGGAGCCCTGGGCTCCGTTTTTTCCCATGAGATGTGGTTGAGATCACGGTGCGTGGACTGGCTCCTTTGCCTGCGATCTGAAAAGAAACGAGGTTTTTAAAAACCCAACACTATTTTTTGTTTTACTTTTGCTCATTTAGGTAAATAAAAGCCTGAATCTTTTTTAAAAATTGAATATGTATTTTCTTGACTATTTTTCCTTCACTCAACTTTACTTTCTACATAGGTTATTTGTCTTCAATCATTTGAATTTAGCATAATCTCATAAAATAAAATTAACTGTCTCTCAAATGTGTCTTGTATTTCCATTCAATTTAATATTTAATTTTAATTATTTATATGAGACTCTAAATGCCAACATTTCTGAATATGATTAATAGTTTATGTTCATTATGTTTTCATTTAAATACTATATATTTTATTTATTTATGTATAATATGCAATAAAAATCATCCCTTCATCTTTATTAAAATAATCTGTCTAGATTAAATTATTATAGAAAACTATATTGATAAGAAAACTTCACATACTTTGGATAGTGTATTTCTATTATTGAGCTATTTATCTTTATGCCAGAACTATATTGCCTACAGTGCATTTTTATATTTAGAAGCAAATGTTTTTATAATATTTTCCAACATTCTGTTTACTGTTTCCAATTATTATATAAGATATTAATCTATAATTTTTAAGAGTCAAAGATTTCATTATCTAATTAAGAAAGATATTAAAACCAGTTTTAAGTGCATTCAAGGAGTTATCTATTTATAGATTATTTAATAATGGAGGTTTAGGAAATAATGTGAGGTTAGATGCAAAACTGGTTTAATAACAGAGCAATTAATGATGACCTTTGGAGTGTTCTCTCTCACTGGACAGAAATCACTGAATCTGTAACAGATAACCATCTGCTTGTTAACTTCTGCTCTACAAAGCTGTAAGATAGCTCAGTATAGAAAATCAATGAAAGGAACGAACCCAGTATAGAGTATTGAAGGGGGAACAGCAGTTGTTTTAGCCTACTTTCAGGCTCTGCTAATTATTTTCACATCGAAACCTGTGTGATCATATCTAATCTCCAAAGATTATCGATAGTCACAAAAGTGCTGTCCTCATTAATTTTGGCCTATTTATTTCCATAGGTACAGCAAAAGTATTAACCGTTACTGTTAAAAGATACACCAAAGTCTATTAAAACATTTGAGTTTATTTGAGCAAAAATCTATTCAAGCCAGGCAGTGCCGACTTAGAAGTGTTTGGGAGTACTCGACCCACAGGAGCCAAGGGAGAAGGTTTGATAGAGAAGAGATGGAAGTAAAGCAAGGAAATTATATGATGGGCTATAGTTGAAGCAGTTGCCTTTTTTGGAATAACCTAGTTGGCTTTTTGTGATTGTTTGTCCTTAGGTTTCAATGTTCTTAACCCTGAGGCATTATAGGCTTAGGTTTTAGTTTGCTAAGGTAGACTACTAAGTAAGGCATTAAAATCACCTCAGTGTAAATGGCCTCACTGTTTAATTAATTTAACACAATATGTGTTATTTTTAACATATATTATTCAGCAAACTAAGGCCACATAATTAATTTCTATTTGGCCATGTCCACGTGGAATCTTAGATTGGACTTTTAAAACTGTCTGTGATGAGCACGTTAATCCTGACACTAGAAAACAAGCCTGAGACAGTCTCTTTATCAGATTTTACCCATAATTCCTAGAAGTGTGGGCAAATTCATGTCTTACTGGGCGTTCAGAAGGCAGCTCAGGTACCTGGCCCAACAGAGACACTGAAGCTGGAGGAGCCCGATGTGGAGCCAGTTTCCTAAGCGACCTTTGTACAGGGCATTGTTTCCATGTACTAAGCCCATTCCTCAGTAGTGTTGTCGCCAAACTGATTAAATGAGAATCATCCTCAGATATGACACCCCAGACAGGAAAAGGAAGAAAAATGATTGAGACTTACTCTACAAGGTAGGAAAAGAGGTGCCTGAACTTAAGCTTCCTTTGAAACACAGTGCGTTGGCTGTCTCAGGTGAGGCCATGTTGGTGACTTGAGGAAGTTTTACAGATTTATAAAACTGCTCAAATGTAATTTACAAAAAAAAAAGAGGGAGATTCTGGTTCCAAATGTGAACATGTGTTAAAGATTGTATTAGTATCTGTAAACACCCTTGCTTTCCTCCTGCAATCTCTCTCTCTCTCTTTTTTTTTTTTTTTTAGTATTTATTGATTTTAGAGAGAGGGAAGAAGGAGGATAGAGAGAGAAATATCAATTTGTTGTTCCCCTTATTTATGCATTTTTTGTTGATTCTTGTATGTGCCAAACCTACAACCTTCGCATATCGGAACCAGGCTGTGACCAACTGAGGTTCCCTACCAGGGAACAACCTTGTCTTTGAATACCCTTAAGCTGGGGTTTCTTCTTCTTCCAAAGGGATTTCAACTACTATCCATAGAAAAGGGGAAAGTATCTATGTCCTTTATAGGGTAACATTCTCCGACATTGTCCTGGTGCTAAAGGAGGTCCACTTACCTCTGTTTCTAGACGGAAAGAAAAAGCATTTCCTCGAGCCCATCGTTTATGCTATAATGCCAATTCGGTCTCCCTTGCAATACACAGAGCATTATTGATATCCGCAATAGCCATTTAAAAACCATACAGGTTGCAAATATAAACGTTAATTTTATTTTTAACGTTTTATTTTATTTATTAGAATTTTTGGAGTTAATTCATCCTAGTTTCATGCGTGCACAAAGTTAACATATTCTTCCTGTTACTAAGAATCTTGACACCATTTCTAAAAGCAGAACAACACTAGCATTACTATGCTAATGTACATTTTACTCCTTTTCCAACTGGGCTTCCATTAAATTAGCCACCACATTTCAAGGGAATACAGTAATTCTGTTTTAGCCATATACTGTGGATGACATCAGCTCTAGCTAATTTTTTTCTGATATCTCAAACCAGTCCTTGGGCAATCACAGTTAAGCCAATTTAGAGGAAAATAACATTTTGCAGTACTGAGGGAGTTATAAAATGTCTCAGTTCTCCTTAAGTTTACGGGTAAAACATTGAACATTATGTATGATAAGAACAGTCTCACAGGACTTTGTGGATAAGAATAACAAAACATGTGAAAATTCTCTGTCAAATAGTCCATGTCCTGCATCATTTTTCAGCGAATTATCCTTTGAGGTTTCATTTTCAGGTTGCAGTCTTCCTATTAGTTTTATTCTTCATCCTCAAAGGAAAAACAGGGAGAGACAGAGTGTTCTTTGAGAATTTGTATACCCTTTGCCTGTCTCTTGAACATAGGAACAGAAAAAATAGTAAGTCAAGGATTCATTTGAATAAGAATGATTTATCTACTGGGTGTTGAAGGACATGAATACATTATTAATATCTTTTTGCATTTGACTTCTTTTCTTAACAAGTAGATAGTTTCAGAGAATGCTTAAAACAATGATCAAGTAGTGCGATGAGACATTATTTCTTTCAATGACATAGACTTTTATATGAATTATGTTGAGTGATACATGGACTTTCAGACAACTATAGCTTAAAATTTATCCTAATAATATAATCACTTTTGCATTTCCAAAGATCGCTGTATGGCTCTGTGAACTTTCATGTGTTAATATACTTCAATATTTATGACGGATAATTTTACCTATTACATTGATATTAACTATAATTGTGAAGTATCATGGCTGGAGATTCAGAAATTAATTTTTTGAAGATGAGCTTTCCTTACTTAATAAAACCACATATAATAAATAGAAATTAAATGAGATATTACTTTATAAACTAGTTTCATGCTTGTAACATTTTACATTGCCTTTCTTGTTTACATGTAAAAATTTCTTTGTGGTATGTACCATTTTTGGTGTTTTAAACAACCAAGTAATTTTTATATAGATGTAATAATGAGATTATTTATTTTAGGTTCTTTGTTGGAGAATGCAACATTTAACATAGCAATTTATAACTACCTTATCTTTTGAATGGGTTTGGTATTTTAAGTACCTTAGATATTCCTGAGGCTGAGGCCGAGGCAGCTTAATATTCTCCTATCCATGGAGAGGAAAGTCATTGTGAATGCTTTAGGATAAAATACTATAATACTTACATAACAGTAAAGAGACAGGGTTTCTATTTCCTTTCATCTGAATTTCCGGTTGAATGATTTAAGAGTGGCAGACATTCTCTTTCCATTTTTTATTTTCCTGATATTTAGCACAGTTTTTGCCATATAAAAATTACATTATTTATGATGTGATGAGTATTAAGAAGCCACCTTATTATTCTGAGATTCAAAGCTGAAGGGTTATAAATTTATGTATCAGCTGTACTACTTATAATTCAGTAAAATAATATAGAAAGCGTAACAGGATTCTAAACAGATGACTGTATGGACAATCAGTTAAGTGACACTTTGAGAGTTAAAGAAAAGTTTTAAAAATGAATAAAATTTGCACCCCTTCACATAGTCATGGAGGTGGTCAGGAGGTCCCTCTTGGAAGCAATTAAAACTTCATCAGTTGTAGGTTTTCCCACATGTGTATATATTTGTCTTATAAGCAGACATATTTTCCTTACTCTCTATGAAGTCCATGTCCGTGTATAACAATTTTGCTCACCTCTCTTAGTTTGCCAGTACTCTGAATTTTTTCCTCTTCATTTTTTCTCCAACATTTCTTTCCAATTCTAATATAACATTTATAACATTAAATTTGTATGGTGCCTTACTTGCATGGAATATGCTTATTTGAAGCAAAAGTTGGTTTTCTTGATTTATTTGCATTTTTATAGTGCTTATTCTTATCTCAGGTCATTTGGTAAATGTTCAATACATAAATGTTTAATGGATAATTGGCTGTGTTTATAAGTTTCTCTGCTCATTCTCTCTGCTTGATCAGCAGCAGTTGTCTTGGGTTTGCATTAGAAATCAAACTTATGAGTCCAAATAGTCTTCACAGAACACTAAGTTTACTTCGCTTGAAGAAGAACAAACATTAGACAAAAAAATCACAGCATGGATGGCAGTAATATAGTAGAGGTCATGTGGGTCATGGGCACAAACTGCAACATCGGTTTTTTGGGTTTTTTTTTTGGCCTGGGAACATGGGCGTTCTTAAGTGATAAGACTGGATGAGTACAGATCACTGTTAAAAAAATTTTAATGACTCTTACTAAAGATGCTAAGGTAGACTTTACTCAGAACTCTTATGATAGTTATAGGGACTGCTACCGTGGGATTTACAGTGTGGGAGAAGTTAGCCTCAACTTCAAATACCGCATGGGCAAGTGGGAATTTACAGCCAAGGAAAGGGGTGGGGCAGGTGGTGGAAAGTTACTAAGAGGAAACATCAGGAGTAAAGGTGGTTCTAGCTGAATTCACCTAACAGAATTCTTTATTTTATCTTATGTATTTTTTTTATCCTCACCCAAGGACTTTCTTTTTTCATTGCCTTTTAAAGAGAGAGGAAGGGAGAGAGCGAACATCAGTGTGAAAGAGAGGCATGGATTTGTTGGCTTCCACACGCAACTGGGGATCAATGGTATACACACCAAGACTGGGAACTGAACTGCACCTTCTGTATGTGTCCTAACCAGGAATTGAACCCACAACCTTTGGTTACAGGTGACACTCCAACCAACTGAGCCACACCAGCCAGGGTGACCTAACGGGGTTATTGCTGAAAAAAGGCCAGAGTGATTCAATATCATAGGAGAAGTGGAGGACAAGGAACTTATCAGATATGAAGGGAGATCGGACGTCGGGGCTAAGTAAAGTGACCTAGCAGGGTACTTGCTAAAACTAGATTTTACAAGGATGTGCACAGATGGGTCTAAAAGAAGATATAGGAACCTGAGTAAAGTTTGGTCAAGGTAATGGTCTTTGTCACCACCTGGGTTTATGAAAACCCTCAGGATTCCTTCTAGTTTTATAACCTGCTAATAACAGAGACCGCCACCCCCACCTTGCCAAAGGGTACATTTCTATTTCCTATTATCTGGTGCACTTGCATTGCATTAATTCTGGTTATTCATTCTCAAATAGAAGCAGAATTGTCTGGTACATGGGAAGTGTAGCTAGGTCATCATTTTCTTGGGTCTAGTGGTATAAATCTACACATCTCCTGATCTAGTGTTCCAAGAATTCTGTTTAAAGTCATGATTTCATGCTTACTTCATCTTAGAGAAAAGGCATGAGCAGTTGATGGTAATGTTTTTCTTTCATCCATTAAATTAATGGAAAAATTACTGAACATTATTTAATTTAATCATTTAAATGAATGTCGTTGAGAGAAAGTATGTCTTTAAATTTACCTTTTCACTATACATTACATTTATTCTTACAAACTAGTTTTAAAAAACTGAATTTATAATAATCCACCTAGAAGTAATTATTTTAAATAAATATTCATATTCATTTATTTTACAAAATTTCAGCTTTTTTACATATCCTTTCTAAGAAAAGCAACTTATTAAGACACTTAAGAGCCTTCATCATGGAATAAAAATGCTCTGCACATAGCATGTGTACATAGATATTTCTGCATGGTGACAGATAACTTCATGACAACTGTAATCACTCTTGAATAAGTTCTTTTTTACATGTTGGTTCAAGGTTACTGTTTCACCAATGCCAGAAGTAACCATAGGTGAATTTTTGAATTGTAAGAATAACACAGACTGAATTATCTTGGCATCACTTATTTTCGAATAAGCAGTAATGAAATGTCCATTTCAGTAGCAAAGAGGAACCCTCACTAGTTCTTTTGCTCCCTCATAGAGGCTCCACCCACAGACAGTGAGAAGGAAAATCCTCCTAGTCAGCATAGTTGTCTGTCCACGGCGTCTCCAAGGTTGACACTGATTCATGACCAGTTTGGTAGGGTAGAACCACATAGTTTGCAAGGATAACAAGAAAGAACAAGATTGGAAGATTTTTTTTACAAGGAAGCTGTAAAGAATATAGATGGATCTTCAGTAATGGCAGCATGTGTAAGAATATTTACATCTAATGTAAGTGCTCACCGCAGGCATCTATTACAGAGGATGATACAGATAATTTGGTAATGACTCCAACCGTAGCTGCTATTCAAGCTGTGATCTCTTTATTGGAATAAATTGACCAAGCAAGGCACTCAATAATCAGCTAGTGATGTGGAGAGATGGAAAACCATCATCCTACACTTTAGTTTTCCTAGATATCAATTAGCAAGAACCACCAGAAGTAGTATGTACCTTCCAATTGCCAGAACAGCCATCCACCTCCCCTGCCTTACATCCAAACTCTTAATCAATACTCTCACTCTTCCATAATCATTACTCATGAACCTGAATTGTTTCCACATGTATAGAACATTATGCTGGCCCACTACATTGTTGGCATGCTGATTAGACCTGGTGATCTTAATGTAGCGAATATCCTATTTGCTTTTGTAAGACCCATGCATGGAGGAAAACCACATTCCTGCCATGAAGGAAGCAAACTTTATTCTCCTCATTTCTGAGAGGAATTTATATGGGAAACTGTACATAAAGTTACTGAAGGACTAATCAGCAAAAAGGGTAAGGGGGGATTGGAGCTGCAAAAAGAGAGTAGGGAAAGAAAAGATCTTTCTTTCTGGCCATGGTTCCTGTAATTGTCGCTTTCTCTCATGGTGAAAGTGGGGGCTTCATCCTGGCCCACAGTGACCAGGACAGAGGCAGCAGGAGGTCAGTGGTTCTGCCCCTATACAGAGAGGCACCTTCAAGGCAGGTTGAGAATTAAATGCAACACCATGTTTCGTAGGTGTTGACTCACATATGCCAGCACTGGGGTATTTGTTCTTAAGGTCACTGGAGAGCTCCTTCTTCCTATTTCTCTAGAAGCCCCACCACCTGCTGCCCTACAGGTTTTTCTACTGACTCTGCAGCAGATTTGCTGTTCCCATTCCCTCTGATTAAAACACCTTTGTATTTGTTCTGCCTGAAATCTGGATGAATCATTAATAATTGAATTACTGAACTAATAATGAAATGTAGCTTTAATAGGAGGTTGTTAACTGCTTCCACAGGTTTTGCTGTTTTACTGCTTTGCAAATAGGCCTGCGTGGCATGAACGGCAGCATTTACTGCCCCTTCAGTAGTTTTGTCTACCCACAGGATATCCAGGTCTCAGTAAGAGTTCTTATGATTTGCTGAAGTAACTGTGTTTAAAAAAAATCTAAGTTGTACTTGCTTGGAAATATAAGTATGCTGAATCTGAATGGATTATTAGCATACCTGTAAAAATATGCTTTAGAAAGTAACTTGAGTTTGCAATAATGTATTCTGAAATGCTATTGGTTTTCCTTCATAGACATTGTTTTTAAAAAAAGTCTAGCGATCAGATTTCTAGCCCAATTTAACAACGATTCAGAAATATTTGCCATTTTCAATGTTGTTATCTTGTCTCTATATATAATTTAATAATTTAACACTAAACACGATGAAACTAGAACTTCAGTGTCCCTGAACTGAAATTACATTAAGAAATAAATCAAACACAGGTTTCCTTCTGGGAGAGCCAGGGTGATAACAGTCAGAACATATCCTTGGTAAGACGAGGCAAGTCTAAAAACTGCTGCTTTAAGCACAGCTATGACCTTTAACTTATGTAAAATGTAATGTGTGCTCAATGATCTATTACCTTTCATAATGTGCTCATTGCATGTATTCTTCCCACAAACCAATTTTATTAAAATTCCTGTCTTTGAGATTCTAACGTGTGACAGGAAAACAAGACAGAAATGTATCCCAGAAGAGCAAACGTTATTCACTTTACAAATCCTCCATTTGAAAATGTTAAAATGTCAAGTTTTTAAGTTTTTAATTTTATTTTATTGTCATTTGATTTCATAAGTGTACAAACCAGGTCAGGGACAAATTAATGTGTGCATTAGACTTTATATTAGGGAAAAAACAGTACTTAAATTCAGACTTTACTATAATTGTTCCCCAAACTCTACACATGTGTTCTACTAATCCTTTCTTTGGAAACAGAAAGTTCTGCTTTATGTGGTGGAGATTGCTGGATGATAATTAAGTACGTTTCCTTTTCATCCTGGTTACAGTGCTGGATTACAGAAGGCACCCAGCTTCGCTTTGCAGAGAAGTGTGGTCACGTGACTGGATAACAGGATGTGGGTGGAAGTGATGGGCACCCCTTCCAGTCTGATTCTCGGGCTCCATTCTCCCTATGCTTTCCCTCCTGTGGGGCCATGAATCAGAAGCAGCTTGTGTCCCCAAAACACCTTCTCCCAAACAGCAACAGTCATTTAAGATCGAATGCATGAGAAATAAATTTTACTAGACATTGAGAGATTTTACTTAATTTCTTATATTTGCTAATGTGGCTCCAAACAGTCGAATGAATCAAATAACATGTGTTTAACCCATTTAAATTTTTTCAGCCAGAAGTGCAGTAAATACTTTTAATGTTTTTTGGAAGTGTTATTTAAAGTGGCATTCTAAAGTTTACTGTTCCTTTTTAAAAAATATTTTATTTACTTACTTTTAAAGAGGGGAAGCAGGGAGAAAGAGAGGTAGAGAAACATCAATGTATGATTGCTTCTCACATGCCTGGTACTGAGGACCTGGCCTGCAACTCCGGTACATGACCTGACTCAGAATCGAACCCCCCGTTTGGTTTGCAGGCCAGCACTCAATCCACAGAACCACATCAGGTAGGGCTAAAGTTTACTGTTCTTAATTAAAACATTTGCAATAAATTTGAAGGCTTGTGATATAAAGTCACCTGTAATTACTCTGGGTCATGAATTTACATCATGGATCTTCAAAGACAGAAAATAAGCCAAACTTTGCCCATTACTCAGTCTAAATGTCCAGTTAGTGTCTTGCATTACAAAATTGGTCTTCTTGTTCTCAACTGATGTCCCATTATCTAAAAATATCAAGCAATGATTTAATATTATGTTTATACAACTCATAACCCAGTAAAGAAAGTTGCTGATATTGTTAAAAAAAAACCTTTAACTTATGAAAAAATATTTTTCTTATTAATAAAATATCTCCTCCAAAGGGACATTATGGAATCATTATGCATATAGAGTACTCTATATATTTTTAAAAACTGTACTGTATTTTACATAGCATAGTTTTTGCTTATGAATTTTAAAATTATGACTTTAGAACTAATGTATTTTATAATATCAACAAGTCCTTATTTGCCATTGGTTTAAAAATTGATGTTGTGCGAGTGCTTCGCTTAAACAGAAGCACAAAAGTGCAGTAAACATCTTCTATGTTAGGTGGTCATTCACATGTATTTTGATTTTTCTGGGTAGGGATATAAACAACGTATTTGATAGAATCTTGTAGCTTTTCAGGACAAAATAGCACATTAGTCCCTATATTCTAAAGAATGATATTCATTTGTTATAAGATCTTAGAGTCAACTGAATTTGCTTTTATTGAGTATAATATCTTTTCATTTAATTTCATTTAATATTTTACTTTTTTCATAAAACAGTCATGCGTAAAATAACTCCACTGGAATAAAAAGAACTAAGATGACTTCTGGGAACACAGACCATCCTGGGAAATTTTTCCGAGGCCACGTACCACTTGTCTATTCTCTTTCACTCGATCGGGACTTTCAAGGTTTATTTTGAATATAGGCTGGAGGATGTGATGTTAAATAATAGGCTGGGAAGTCAGTTCTTTGTGACGTGTTAAAAGAGTTTGACTTTCAATAATACTTAGCATTGCAGTTTATCTCAGAAAGTAAAAAAGGCAATAATGAATCAAAATTCAAAAGTATCTGATGGTACTGCCTATGTTTTCTTCTAGGATTTTTATGGTATTGAGTTTTACATATATGTTTTTAATCCATTTGAGTCTATTCTTGTGTATGGGGCTAGAAGGTGGTCTAATTTCATTTATTTAATGTATCAGTCTAATTTTTCCAATACCATTTATTAAATAGACTACATTTACCCCATTGTATGTTCTTGCCACTTTTATCAAATATTACTTGACCATAAATGGGTTGACTTATTTCTTGACTCTCTTTTCTGTTCCATTGGTCCATATGTCTTTTTTATGCCAGTACCATTCTGTTTTGATTACTATGGCCTTGTAGTACAGTTTGATATCAAATAGCATGATTCATTCCAATTCATTCTTCTTTCTCAAGACTACTGTGGTTCTTCTGGGTCTTCTGAATTTCTGAAATATTTGTTGTAGGCCTGTGAGAACTGCCATTGGTATCTTGATAGGAATTGCATTGAATCTATAGATTACTTCAGTTAGTATTGACATTTTAATGATGTAAATTATTCATTTCCATGAACACAGTATACACTTTTACTGATTTGTTTCTTCTTCAGTTTCTTTCTTCAGCGTCTTACAATTTTCTGAGTACAGATCTTTTACATTCTTGGTTAAATTTATTTCATTATGTTTAATGCAATTGTAAATGAGATTATTTTCTTAGTTTTTTTTTATAGTTCATTATTGATATGTGAAATGCAACTGATTTCTGGATATTTACTTTGTATCCTACTACTTTACCGAATTCATTTGTCAGTTCCAGTAGCTTTTTGGTGGAATATTTTGAGTTCTTAAAATACAGTTTCATGCCACCTACAAATAATGACAGTTTTACTTTTCCTTTTGCAATTAGGGTATCTTTTATTTATTTTTGTCTGATTGCTGGGCCTAGGGCTTCCAGCACTATGTTTAATAGAGTGGTAAAAGCAGACATCTCTCTCTTGTTCCTGATATTAAGGGAAACAATTTTAGTTTTTGCCCATTGAGAAAATTATTGGTGGGTCTGTCATATATGACCTGTATTACATTGAACTATGTTCCCTCTACTCCCATTTTGCTGAAAATTTCTATAGTAAATGGGTGCTGGATTGTATCAAATATTTTTCCTATACCTGTTGATATGATCATGTGATTTTTATCCTTTATTTTGCTTATATGGTATATCATTTCTTGTAGCAATATTTTTTACTGATATATCTCCCAAGGCAAGGGAAACAAAAGAAAAATATACAGATGTGACTACTTCAAACTAAACAGTTGTTGCACAACAAAGGAAACCATCAACAAAATAAAAAGCAAACCCACAGAATGGGAGAATATATTTTCCCATGATACATCCAATAAGGGCTTATTATGTAAAATTTATAAAGAACATAGAACTCGACACTAAAAATATGAACAAACCTATTAAAAATGGGCAAATGATCTCAACAATTTTCCAAAGAGGTCTGTAGATGGCCAGCATGCCCATGAAAAGATGCTCAATATCACTAATCACCAGAGAACTACAAGTTACAAACCACAATGAGATGTCACTTCACACCTGTTAGATAGCTTTCATCAATAAATCTACAAACAGCAAGTGCTGATGAGGACGTGGAGAAAGGGGAACCCCAGTGCACTGTTGGTGGGAATGCCGATTGATGCAGCCAATGGGGAAAACAGTGTGGAGATACCTCAAAAAATAAAACATGGAACTGCCTTACGACACAGTGATTCCACTTCTGGGAATATATGCAGAGAAACCCAAAATACTAATATGAAAAAATGCATGCACCCCTTTGTTCATTGAAGCAGTATTTACAGTAGCCCAGATATAGAGGCCAAGTGCCCATGACTAAATAAACAGATGAAAAAGCTATAGTATGTTTACACAATGGAATGCTACTCTGCCATAAGAAAGAAGGAAATCTTACCATTTTGCAAGAGCATGGATGGACCTGGAGAATATTATGCTAAGTGAAATAAGCCAGTTAAAAAAAAAGGCAGGTAACTATATGGTATCACTTATATGTGGAATATAATGAACAAAATAAACTAACAGAATAGAAACAAACTGATAGATACAGAGAACAGATTGACATCTATCAGCGTGGAGGTGGGTTGGGCGCTGGGTAAAAAAGGTGAAGGGATTCAGCAAAGAAAAAAGAGAGCTTATAGACACAGATCACAGTATGATGATTATCAGGGAGAAAGTGGGGTGGGGGAGGTAGGAAAGGATAAAGGGAGACTAAATAGGTGGTAGAAGGGCGCTTGATTTGGGGTGGTGAAGACATCATGGAATGTACAGATGAGCTATTATAGAATTATACACCTGAAACCTCCATAATGTTATTAACTAATGTCACTGTAATAAATTCAATACAATTAAAAAATGAATGTGGCTGAATTTGGGGAGAGATTCCCAGTAGATGATATGATATTTACTGAGGGAAAAATCACTGTATGAAATGAATTATATATAGTTTAGTGGTCAAGAGCTTACCAGAGCAAATATTTTGACTATACAGTTTGATCCAGTTAAATGAAATTTTATGTTAATATGCTGATAATCTTTTAACTAAACTCAGTAGTTCAATATTGCGTTTTACCATCATAGTATTTCTCAAATCTGCTTTTGAATTTTTAAAGGCATAACTAGATACAAATGAAAACCAGGAAAGAAATAAAACTCATACATGAAAATTCAGACAAAAATGATTGTATTTACATACTTTATGGCTCAAAAAAATGAAACCATTTTCGAAGAAAAAAATTTAGAAGGACACTTCCTGCAGCTGTGATATCATCAAAATATCACTAATTCATGGATCAATCCTCTGAGCACGTTTAAACCAACTAAATCTGTCTAGGTCTAAGAATATTGATCATTATTGCTACAGCAAAGGCATAAACAGCAAATCAATGTAAACTAATCTAAACAAGAGGTACAACTTATGTAAGCAGTTGCTTTTGAAAGTATACCATGCTCTATTTTAAATGCAGTGTAATCTTTTTAAACTATTGAATATGACAAAAGAAAAGTTCTATATGTGTTCTCCACAATGAGAACTATTTTAAGGCAAAAAGAAAACACAAGGTGAATATTCTGTATTTTTTATAAAGACATACAAATCTTCTATTTTCTAAATTTTTTTATAGTGAGTCAATTAAGAAAGACATTTAAAAATTATACTAGGGAAGTATTAATAGACTAAAATTATGATTTGATGAAAAGCTTCTCATTTCTCTCTTTGAAGGATATTAATATGGGATATATTAATTATTTTAAAAGAAAAATTTTAATAACTTTACTTAGGTTCATGAAGTTTTTGCATGTGGTATATGCAGAATATCACAAATACACACATATAGGTGCTTGTGTCCTGGTCTCACTCTAGCATTTAATGTATTCCAAGAAGCTTTGTCAACAATAAAAATGTTTGGGAGGATGAACAAAAGAATCAATCATGTGGCATTTAAAGTGCCATTCTGGAAAATCCACTCATAACCCTTTACAGTAATTCTGATACAATCTGTAAGCAGTGCACTATAATTTGGTTAAACCATAAAGGAGTGGGCCCTTTCTATGGAATGACTATTACTTAGAGTATCTGATGGTGAAGCCCTCCAGGGTCTTCAGGAAGCACTCTGGTTTTTGTTCTGTTCCTATCCAGACAGAATTACTGTTAGGACTTTCGGACACCGGCTTCTTTTTCCGCTATATTTTATTAGAGTTCATTTTAAACATGTCTGAACTTGAGTAGCGAGACCAAATCTTAAAGAAATTGCTTCCTCTGATAATTTTCAAACTAATACAATGGGTCTCTTTTGTTGTACAAGGATGTCAGAATATAGTTTTCCCTGGACTTTCTGAACCTCAGCAGGGTAAATCTCTGGCTTAAGAAGACTGAACAACAAAGAAACTTAATTCTTTATTCTTTTAAAGCTCTTCATTATGGAACATTTCAAAGGTATTGAAACGTGCAGTGAATAATAGCATGACCCTGATGGTTTCTATCTCAGCTTTGACAAGTGTCAATGTTAGTGCTCCCCTCCCCAATGATTAGTTTGGATCAAATACCACCTGAAAAATTATCATGCTATTGATACTTTCCCTTATACTGTCATGTCCTGTCATTGTTCCCATTTACATTGTACTTCATTAGATTTAGCATTTAAATAAGATCTATCATATTGCATTAGATTAAACCTTTTAAGTCTTTAAAATCTGGGTTAACGCTACCTCTCTTTTTATTCCTTCCTACATTTGGTTGAACAAACAGTTTCGGTACTCTGATTTTAGATTTCTCCGAGGAAGATATATCTTCCTCTCTCTGTACACACAACAGAGGAATGATTGGTAAAGGAACAGTCGGTGGTGGGAAGTAGTCTCTTTTCCACACAGCTCAGTGGAGGAAGAAAATAGTGAGCGCCATTCACCGTATCTACTATTTTACACATCTAAGAGTAAAGAGGAGATAAAATGCATCTACAACTTGGTGTAATTCAGTCATCCCAACATAAATTTCAGAAATGTTTCTGTGATTCTAGGTGAAATCATTTAGCACCAGTGGGTTAGTCAGTAATAAAAATGTGATTATTTGTGGCATTTTAATGGGTTTTCCAACGTCAGTGATATACACCTACCCATATACCTACCATACAAGATGAGAAAAAATTCAACTGATAATGGGAAATTGCCAAACTCTTTGTATTATATATTGTTCATATTTACAGAACTACAAAGTCAAAAATAGTATCAGGTCAGCTAGATTACCAATACATTGAGAAACATGCAAAAATATTTTCAATCTAGTAATTTATCAGTAAATTTATGAACCTATTTTATCTCAGTTTTGTAGGGTTAATTCCCAGCAGGCCGTGTGATTCTGCGATGTTTTGATTAGACAGGACAATCAGATGCAGTGCTCAAAGTTCTACCTACGGAGATCTTTCCTTTCTCCACTGCGCAGCAGGAACACTTGTAAACAGAATGTTAATGCTGCACCAAATGTTTCCATTAATGCCAGCATATTCATCAGTACCATCTGTAACCAATTTTTTTCTTCCTAAGTACACTGGTGTTGAGAAATTGTTCATGAGTCCATCGCTGCTGATGAGGTAGAGGAGGTATTCAGCACGATCAGATGTACTAGGAGCCTGGGCAATACGCACCTGTAATGTACTTTCACGGTGATGACCTATTCAAACCTTATTGTGTAGACGCTATCGCTCTTGAGCATAGGCTCTGTTTGTGCATGACCAGTTTTATAAAGTGTTGTATGAGACAGGATCAAAATTATTATCAGAAGTGTACTTGATTCTATGCTCAGTATGTATTTTCTATTAGGTTCCTATAAATGACATTACCTGTTTGCTGACACATGGCCTTTCTCCAAAACTCTGGAAGTCTGTCTAGTGACTCTCTCACTAGAGAAGGCTTTACAGTGGCTCTATTCAACGTTCTATTTGTCAAGCACGTATAAATTATATTTGAATCTGTTTCATCAAGAGGGAAAAATTGAAGAATAGCTTTCATAGCAGCCAGAAATTGCTGCAGAGCCTTCTCTTGTCCTGAGCCCTACTCAAGATGACAAATTTATGGTTTGTTCATTAATGTGCCAAAAAATATGCTCAGATAGAAACATGCTCAGATATGATTATCACCTGCAAAATAAAAATACCTATTAAGAGTTGTTCTTCTTTTTTAGTCATGACTACTGCAATATGTAAAACCTGTCTTTCATTTGGAGGGTGCTTCCTGTCCACAGTAAGTCCTCTGCCCAAATATTTCACCAAGGTAACGGATTAATGAATATAAACAGCTTTCTCGCCCACTAACTGACATTCATTTGTCATACCAATGCATGGCTTAGGCTTGATATTTAAAAAATTTTAGAACCAATCAGCATGATATCATGAATTTAATGAGCCGCTGTGATTGCCCAGCAGTTGCAATTAAGGTCCTGGTGAACTTGATCAATGATACTCCAAGTAAGGCCCATGCTCTCACACTGATTTCAAAACTGTTACTGGCCAGCAAAGAGACAAGTAAGCTTTTGCTCATGTCATTACTGACTGACATAAATTCACAGCTTGTACATCAGAGTGGCACATGGATGAGAATAGACAGGTGGGCATGCCCCTCAGGAAGGCCATGAAATCGCACTGTCATCCTAGTCGGATGACAGCACACAGCTTACAGTGACACATGTAAATGGTATAGAGCAGGAATCTGTGCCAGATCAGTAGTTGCAAACCAAGTGTTGGTCAAGTTCGTTCCAGGGGAGATAACCTATCTCAAACAGTGTTTGCTATTGCTATTGGACCGACCACTCGCCTTTTGCAGAAGAAATTCAGCCAAGTTAAGTAGAAATGTCATAAAAATTCCAGTCTCTATATCTTCCAAGTATTTAACTGTGCTACTATTTTCTGCATTTCCCTAAAATATATGCTATTAATTTTTTAAAGATTTTATTTATTTATTTTTAGAGAGGGGAAAGGAGAGAGAAAAAGGAAGAGAAACATCAATGTGTGGTTGCCTCTTGGGCACCCCCCCACTGGGGAGCCTGGCCCACAACCCAGGCATGTGCCCTGACTGGGAATTGAACCAGTTACCCTTGCATTTGCAGGCTGGTGCTCAATCCACTGAGCCACACCAGCCAGTGCTATATGCTAATAATTTAATTTATAGCTATGAACATTCAATTCATTATGCACACCCTGGGAACTTTTCTGGGTGAAAGGGGTGCAATGATTCCATTGGAACAGTGGGGGTAAGCTGAGTTTGGCAAGACTGTATGATAAATAAAGATGTCCCCGAGCCACAGGTACAAGAACTGGTGTGGGGATTCGGGCAGAAACTGGCATTGACACACCGAAGAACTTAAAATTCTAACCCAGTGGGTAACTTTCCTCTGTGTTCTTATTTTTATTATTATAATTTTTGTTGTTTATTGTATTGTCGCTCTTCCTTTCTGGGATGTTCCATGTTTCCCCTAGTTCTGTTTTGGCCACGCTACAATCTTCCTTCTCTTTGGAGCACTTCCTTTCTGCTGATTTTCTGTTGTTAGTCTTTCATTAACTCTCCTTTTACTTTGAACATAATTCTTAGGTGGCGATCATATACTTTCCCTCAGTTATTGTCTGTATGTTTAATTTTCCTTATATCTTTAACTGTGCTTAGCATTTATTTTTGTTATCCTAAAGCCATAAATTAAACTGCCCACCAAATAAATACACTTGAGCAGCTTCTGAGAGACTGCAAGTTAACAACCCCTAAACTGATCTTACCCTCTCCCCACCAAATCTTCTTCATTTTTTGGTGCTTCCTGCCTCAGAAAATGCCCATTTCCTTCACAGATACACAAACTGGGAATTTAAGCCACACTGTTCATAACTCCCACTCTCACCACATACACAGTCCACCTATGAATAAGTTCCATTCATTCAATCTCTGAAGTACTCTTCGAGTGCATGCACTTTTGTACATCCCGCCTGCCATTTGTTTATTTGCATCACCATTATCATTCTTCACATGGCTTCCCGCGACCATTCCAGGCTCTTCTTACTGCTGCTTCTTTTTGTGTCCCACTATATATTCATATACATACTTCTCAGTGAAGACGTAAAAATGGTTCTAAAATGCAAATATCTCCATTCCACTTGTCGACATAATAACATTTAAAAGCTTCTGCTCTCCTCCAGGAAATGTCCAAACATTTTATTAACTTCCCCATGCTTATCTTTCTGGTCTTTTATAGACTGCTGTTACTTTGTGTTCAATTTACAGAGACTTCCGCACTACCCTCGTTTGCGTCATTCTTTATCTTCCTTTCTGTTGACTGCATGTGCTACACTATCTGCCAATAACTCTTCTTCTTCTTCTTATTGTTTGATTTCTAACACAAATTCCTCTCATCCTCAAGGAGCTCTGAGAAACTAACACGCGCATTGTGTTGTTTCTTTCTCCTCTGGTTCCCTGTATTCCCAAGAATACACTATTGTTGCTTGTTTAACAGAGTGATGCTATTGCATTTTACTTGTTTGTAGCTATTCTGTAAACTTTTTTGAGGGCAGGGAATACTAGGTATCGTTCTAATCACAATTAACATAGAGTAAAACCCATAATAAGCGACAGTTAAATGCCTTTTGTAAAGACAAGATAAAGAAAGGCAAGAAGTTTTTCAACAAAACATTATCCCTGATAAATATGCAAATGCTGTGGTAATATCCACTGGGTCTGAAGCTGAATAGAAACCTTTTCGCTAGTGTATCTAAGGGACAATATTGGTGACACGTAGGATGTTTTATGCCTACTATATATTTTGGCATGCTTTCCTTGCCAAGAAATGAGTTCAGTTTATGCATGATACATTTTAACACTTTGACCATATCCCCCAAAAAACTATGTAAATCTATTTTTGGGTTGGGAGTGACATCATTAATATAACGATTAATATATTTTTAGATCAATCAAGGCTTTATAAAAATATCTAAATCGTATGAGTAGTGATTTTTAGATTTATTTTCAGCTAATCTTGTAATATAATGAATTAAGTATAAAATAAGGAATTTTATACAAAATATGTAATAGATCCAATGAAAAACATATATATATATTTAGAATGACATAAAATATTAAAGCAAATAGAATATTTTTTTGAGAGTACCAATGATACTTCTTCTACCTTCTATTTACCAAGCAAAGTATTAGGTACCTACCTGTTAAGTAAGTCATCTACATTGAATGTAATTTCGCTGTGAGGCAACAAAGGTCTTGGTTAGTGTACACTTAGGTATTTCTCTGAAAGCTCCAACTTAGCATTCTACAATTAAGTTTGACTTCTCCTTAACTTTATTTTCCAAGCTTTTTTTCTTCCTGCATTTACTACTTCAGTGAAACCATCTGCAATTTATGCAAATCAGAAACCTGACCTTCACAGATGGTTCCAACTTTACCTTTACACTGACAAGTTCAGAATTAGCAAAATATTTTCATTCTGTTTCTTGAATATCTCCTTAATGAATCAACAACATGGAATACTAACATTACTCTATCACTGCCAACATTATATGTTTGATTTGCATGCATCATAGACTATTGTTAGACCTGTTTTAGTTTGATGGTAAAGGAAAGGGCCAAATACAGAAGTTTGGAGGTAGGTAGGTACCAATGGCAAGTAAATACTCGGTAAGGATATTTCTTAGGCCTGATGGTAGGTAGATACTGTGGCTTGCCAATTTATCTGAAATTCTCTGTAGATCTCTCCCATGCACACCTGAAATGGCAAACAAACTTGAGGCCTTTCTTTTTGAGCAGCTAAGGAATGATTGAGAACTGTTCCCACTCACTTGTATTCAAATGCAGTGTTTGCATTATTTGTTTGCTGTTTAAGGGAAAATCAGTCTCAACCCTAGACATTGTTTGGATAACATTTTGGCAGTCTTCCCCATTCACCAAATTAGTATGGGAATACACAAATCTATGTATTCCATAGATGGGCTTATGGTCCTTGTACTTTGTTACTTTAAAAAATGCACTAAGTTATAGCAATATTTATATAAATTCTTTAGGATTTTCTGTGTGGGTGATTATGTAATTTGCAAAGAGATTTTGCTCTTTTTTTTTTTGAATCTGCATAGAATGTATTTTTCTTTTTTACTTTATTGCACAGGTTAGGGACTCCAGACATGTTTAATAGACATGGTTAGTTCAGATATCCATTACATTTTTCTTATTTATAAAAGCATCCCGTCTTTCATCATTAACTGTGATGTTAGCTGTAAGAACTTTGTAACACCTGTTATTAGTTTGAGAATGTTCCCTTCTTTTTCTAGTTTACTGAGACAAAATCACATATTATATATGCAAATAATGTGGATATAATGTGTGAATTTAAATTATTTTTTTCTGATAAAGTTTACATTTATTTCGGGCACACAGTCAGCTCAGCTGACTGCTAAACCAGACCATCTTAATTAATTTAGGGATTAGAATGTGCTTCAGTCACTGACTAGTCTTTGTTAACACTAGCCTTTGTCATAAAGAATGGTTAACATTCTTTGTAAGGTATAATCCTGAACGCCTGGAGTGTTCACTAGAGCCTTCAATGCTAGCACACTTGAAACCCATTTTTACCCCCAGCCCTTTTATTCTCAAAAAAGATCTGCTCAGTTCTCTGCTTCTCAAGTCTTGAGATCACCAAATGGCCAAGGGAGAAATACAGCACCAAATCCTTTGAACTCCTCTTTCAATTTTTCTTTTTCCTTGTATTTTTTTTTTTACTTTATAAATCCTAATTACTTTATTTTTTCCTGTTATGATTTCAAATAGATGAAAATATTTTGCCTGATTTTATAATTAATATCAGTAGGAAAATTGATTTGAAATAATCTAATCTGCAATTGCCCTAAAGAGAACCTGTGAAAAACTCTTTGAAAACAAGATAAATAAAGAGAACTCTATGATTAAGGCATACATTATTTACATATATTTCAATATAGCTATTAGATTATCCAACTATAATATCCTAGCAACAGTAGCAGTCTGCAAGATACAACGTCAATGATTAACTTTCAAAAGTAATTTTTAGAACAATTGAAACATATGATACATTCTCACAGCAAGTCCTTGATATTTATTGTGCAACAGAGGGAAGTAGGTAAATAAATAGTAAGTGAGGAATGTGATTTTTAAGTCATTTTGATAGTATTAAAAAGCTGAGAGAAGTTAAGACAATGAACTAAAAAGACATCAACAATTTAGTTTGGCTTATTTCCTACATAACTTTCCCAAGAATACTCTCACAAATTACCACAAACATAATGGCTTAAAGCAACAGATATTTATTCTCTCTCAGTTCTGGTGGCCAGCAAGTCCAAAGTCAGTTTTACTGGGCTGAGATCCAGGTGTCAACAGGACTGTTCTCCCTGTAGAGGTGCACAACCAGGCCCAGGATGGCTGTGAATGTGACCCAACACAAAATCGTACATTTACTTAAAACCTGTTTTTTTTTTTTTTTTTGCTCATCAGTTTTCATTAATGTTTGTGTATTTAGTGTGTGGCCCAAGACAACCCTTCTTTTTCCAGTGTGGCCCAGAGATGCCAAAGGTTTGGACTGCGCTATGAGAGCACCCAGGGAAGAATCATTTCCTTGCTTTCTTGCAGCTTCTGGGGCTGCCATCAATCATTGATGTATGACCACATCACTCCAATCTCTTTCTCCACCAAAACACTGCCTTCTGTGTGAGTCAAATCTTCTCCCTCTTCTGTGTCCCTCTTGTAAGGGGACATAGTGTTATTGCCTTTAGGGACAATCCAGATAATCCAAGACACTCTTCCCATCTAAAGATCATTATTTTAACCACATTTAAAGTTACTTTTTATGCTATATTTTTGAAGGGAACATTAACAAGTTCCAGGGATTAGGCATCAATATCTTTCTGGGGTCATTATTCTGCAAATCGTGTCCCCTTAATACCTCAACTCTTCCCAAGTCGGGAAGAAAGATTTACAATAATGGTGTTTTACACATTGATTATTCAACATTATTCTAATGATGCACCATGACACTGATTTATTTCATTGTTTCTATGCTGGAAATTGTGAAAGAAAATAGAAATGAGAGGATGACATACATTGATAATATATAATGATAATTCATATTTAAAGAGATATGATAGCACACGATGTGGCTATATTTTAAGAAATGTTTAAAATGTTCATAGGAAGTATTTACTACAGACCTCTGATTGTAAATAATTTCCATTTAAAATTAGTCTTCTTAAAGTTCTCTAGAGGACTGGATTTTCATTATCTCTCCTGTCAAGCATGTACAGATTGTGTTATGACTAAAACTTAAGCTAAAACAAAAATATTTGGTTCAACAACTAGATTCAAAATAAAGTTGTTTGGGCTTATTTTTTAAATTGATTTTGGAGTCGTTTCTGTTATCTTCTAATCATTTTATTTTTATTATTTTTCTAAAACTGTGACATATTTCGAATCCCATAGGAAAATACAGGAAACAATAGAACTTTATGTGTTCCTTAAACCATTTCCAGCTTGGGGATCTCGAGTGTAATAATATTCTCTGTCTTGATTGCTGAGCACATGTTGGAGAGAACCAGAGAGGTGTAGGGGTCCATTTAGTTCAGGCAAGAGAGAACAAAAATTTTGAAGTGTTAATGCGTGTGCAAAGGAAATATGCATTAAAGTATATTTATTAAATGACTTTGAAAATACTTTGTAAGGATAGTTTATGGGAGAGCTGATGGTGTACTTGTGAAAGAGGGGAAACTGCAAAAACATAGGGCATTAAATGACTGAGAAAGAGACTATGGCTTTTTAAGGAGCATACCAAAATTGATATTTTGTTGGGATAGCCATGGGTGTGACATCACGCAAGTGGTCAGAAATGTAAGTTTGTGTCACAGAGAAGAGGTCTGTTATGAAGTTGCAAATTTGGTACTAAAAAAATAGTACCCGAGTCTGAAGTTTGGCTTCCCCACTTACTGTATGTAAAAGCATGCGTAAATGTATGTCCTTTGAGTCTGTTTCCTTTTTATAGTTATAGATAAAAAATACCTACTTTATATAATCAATTAAAAAAATTTAGCACATAGGGCAACAAAGACTGTCAGAATACAACAAATGTTAGTTCTTTATATGTCATTTTCGATAACAATTTTGATGATGGTGAAATGCACATTGCACTTGCATTAAAAAATGGAAAATTCATGTTAAAGTTACAGTAAATATTTAACTTATTGTGGAGCTAAATGGTGTGGTATTGACCTTCCCCAATTTTATCTGGTCATGGTGATACGACTCCAATCACGTATCAGTCTATTAGCTACTCTGTTGTTTATGAGACCTCACTGGATCACTAGGAAGGCAGTATTAATGTTAAATACATAGTTATGTACAATCATTCAAAGTATTTTGACACTGAAATAGAGAAAAGGCTGACAGTGACCAGAGGGGTGAGAGGAGGGAATTTCAGGGGAAAAAGGGAAGGGTTTACAGGAACAAATATAAAGGACATATGGACAAAAACTACGTGGGGGTGGAAATGGGAGTAAAAGACAGAAAACTGTACTTGAACAACAATTAAAATTTAAAAAAGTGTTTTGTTCATTTTATTATTCTATGATTTTTTTATATACCTTATTCTTATTTTATTGGTATACACAAGTTTTTATTTAATTCTAGTGATGATTCTTATGTGTATGTACATGTGTTTTTATTATTTTTGCATTATGGAAATATTTAGTGTTGGTAGACACCAACACTAAATATTTCCATAATGCAAAAATAATTAAATTACTTTTTATCACACTAAAGAGTTCCATTTTATTCCTTTAAAAGAATTTCATCAGAATGCAAATAGATGAAATACATATACTTATTTCATCTATTTACATTATTATGTTTTTCTTCTTTAATTTATTAATAATTCGATAACAATAATTTTTCTACTGTTAAAAAAACTTTATATCCATACTCTAATTTCTACTGAGGCTTGGTATTTTATTACTTCAATGCATTATTGAGTGACAGCTAAACATGTCATTTATTATTTTTTGCATTTTTGTATAATCTAAAATTTCCCTTTTTTGTATAGATTTTTTTTAAATTTGGTGTCAAGATTATGTTAGGTTCGTTACATCATTTGCTACATATTTGGAGAAATTATTTGTTTCAATCATCTAGCTTTACTAATCTAGAACATGTACTTATCTAGAATGTACTTATCTAGAAGGTACTTTATTATCTATAAAATTTCTCACAAACAATAACAATATTCTCACGTACTTAAACATCTCTTCTGCATCTATGGTTATGCACCTTTTCTCATTCCCATAGATGCTTTTTCCTCTCCTTTCTCCTCATTCTCCTTCCTTCCTTCCTCCTGATCTTCCTCTTCCGCTCCTCCCCTCTCTTCCTTCCCTGTTCCATCCCCGCTCTCTCGTCCTTCTCCTTCTCATCTTCCACCTCTTTCGCTGCCATTCCCTCTCCCTTGCTCCTCATGATCTCCACTCTTCTTCTTCTGCTCCTTTTACCACGTTTCCTCTTCTGACTCCTCTTTGTCTTCCTCTCCCCACTCCAGTTTCTGCAGTGAGTAACTTCCCCTCCTGGTTAGGGAAATTTGCTGCCTCAAACAAGACACTCCCCCTCTACTCAGACCAAAGACCCAATACTTTCCATCAGACCGTTCATCAAAATATTCACTTTATAGTTCAGTATGCGTGAGTTTCATAAGTCATTGTTAACATTCTCTTTGGCATATGCAGTAGATCATTTGTTTTACTATTAAGTTTTGGCATTAATTTTTCTTC
>PVKM010012674.1:21218-31417 GCA_004027735.1 Carollia perspicillata | reverse complement strand
GAGAAGTTTTTTTTCATTATTTGTCCAAATAAGTTTTCAACTTCTTGCTGTTGTTCTTCTCCTTCTGGCATCCCTATAAGTCAGATATTGGAACATTTCAGGTTGTGCTAGAGGTTTGTAAGACTCTCTTCACTTTTCTGAATTCTTGTTTCTTCATTCTGTTCCAGTTGGATGTTTATTTTTTTCCTTTTGTTCCAAATCGTTGCTTTCAGTCCTGGTTTCCTTCCTGTTACTGTTGGTTCCCTGAATATTTTGCTTTATTTCACTTTGGCTATCCTTCATTTATTTTTTCATTTTTTGACCAAGCTCAATCAGATTTGTGAGCATTTGGATTACCAGGGACTTAAATTATCCATCAGATAGGTTGGCAATCTCCTCCTCGCTTAGTTCTCTTTCTGAGGCTTTGCTGTTTTTTTCATTTAGGGCATATTTCTTTGTCTTAGCACAGCTGATAGGTGGTAGGGGCAGGGTCTTACACATTCACCTGAGCAGGGCAACCCTCCTTGCTGCGATGCCTGTGGGGGAGGGGCCAGAGAGGGAACAGTGCAGCAGGCAGCTCTCCTGCTGTCTCTAGTGTACTTATCAACGGACTCTCTCCAGTGAGACTGGGAGTTTCTGCAACTGCGGTGGCAACCGCCATAGTCCACAGTCAGCTCTGAGTCTCAGTTTCCCCTTAAGTCAGCCCCTCCTGTGCAGCCTGCAGAGCTGCAGCCTGCCCCCACAGTCCACCGCCTTACCAGTCTGGTTGCTCTGGTTGATTTTTTCTTTAATTCCTCTGTTGTTGGAATTCCATGCAGTTTGATTTTCTGGCACTTTTGGTTGTTTATTGATTTTAGATTCGTTGTTATCCTCCTTTTCATTGTGTGAGGAAGCGAAGGGTTTCTACCTCTGCCTCCATCTTGGCCAGAAACCAGAAACTATTCCTTTGCCCCTTTTTAAATTGGATTGTTGTGTTTTTGGTGTTGAATTTTGTTAGGTTCTTTATAAATTTTAGAAATTAATCTCTTATCAGATGTATCATTGGCAAATATATTCTCTCATGGGTTGTCTTTCAATTTTGTTGGTGGTTTTCTTTTCTGTGCAAACTTTTTAGTTTGATGTAATTCCATTTGTTTATTTTTTCTTGTGTTTCCCTTGCCCAAGGAGATCAGAAGAAAATATTGCTATGAGAAATGTTCAAATTTTTTCTGCTTATGTTTTCTTCTAGGATTTTTATGGTTGCAAGTCTAACATTTAAGTCTTCAGCCCATTTTTGTTTTATTCTTGTGTATAGTAGAAGAAGGTGGTATAGTTTCATTTTTTTTGCACAATCTCCCCAACACCATTTACTGAATACACTGTCTTTACCTCATTGTGTGTTATTGCCTCCTTTGTCAAATATTAATTGACAATAAAGGTGTGGGTACCATGCTGTTTTGATTACTATGGACTGTAGTATAGTTTGATATTAGGCAGCATGACTCCTGTAACTTTTTTCTTCTTTCTCAAGATTGCCTTGGCCATTCAGGTTCTTTTGAGGCTCCATATAAATTTTTGGATTACTTGTTCTAGTTCTGTGAAATACACATTTGGTATCTTGACAGGAATTGCATTAAATCTATAGATTGCTTTGAGTAGACATTTTATAGACATTTTAATGATGTTCATTCTTCCTATTCATGAACACAGTATATGAAGTCTGTCCATAAAAAGTCCAACCATTACTAATATAAAGAGAATGGTTTGCATGACATTGATGTAACCTGGCAGCAAAGTAGAGCAGACTGGAACACGCATATGTGAACAATGATGACTTCACTGTACTGGCAATGATGGGTGAGGGTAGTAGGGAGTGATCATGTGTACTGTGTGGCTGTTGCATTCAAAATGACTGAATGAGTAGAGCAATGAATCTGCATCAAATTTTGCATTAAGCTTGAACATTCCTCCGTGGAAGCTATTCAGATGATTCAGAAGACCACAGCTATGGGCAACTGGTGTTTGGCAGCTCCATCACAACAATGTGCCCACTCATGCATCACATCTTGTGCAGAGTTTTTTGTGAAATATCAAATCACCCAGATGACTCAGGCCCCTGCAGCCCAGATTTGGTGCCCCGTGTCTTCTGCCTTTTCCCAAAACCAAAATCACCTTTCAGAGAAAAGATATTTCAGACTGTTGATGAGATTCAGGGAAATATGATGGTGTGAGGTCCCAAGGCACCTACTCTGAAGGGGACTAAGGCTTCACTATCCTATGTACAGTGTTTCTTGTATCTTGTCTCTTCTTCAATAAATGTCTCTATTTTTTATATTTATTACATGGCTGGATGCCTTCTGGACAGACCTCATATGCTTCCACTTATTTGTATCTTTTTCAATTTCTTTCTTCATTGTCTTATAATTTTCTGAGTAAAGGTCTTTTACATCCTTGGTTAAGATTATTCCTAGGTGTTTTTTTATGCAATTGTAAATGGGATTGTTTTCTTAGTTTCTCTTTCTCGTAGTTCATTACTGGTGTATGCAAATGCAACTGATTTCTGGATATTCATTTTGTACCTTACAACTTTACCGACTTCATTTATCAGTTCTGGTAGTTTTTTTGGTGGAAATTTTAGGGTTTTCTATGTACAGTACCATGTCCTCTGCAAATAATGACAGTTTTACTTCTTCATTTCCAATTTGGATGCCTTTTATTTTTTCTTGTCTGATTGATGTGGCTAGGAATTCCAGTGCAATGTTGAATAAGAGTGGTAAAAGCAGACATTCCTATCTTCTCAACCTTAAGGGAAATGCTTGCAGTTTTTGCCCATTGAGTATGATGCTGGCAGTGGGTTTGTCATATATGGTCTTCATTACATTAAGGTATATTCTCTCTATTCTCACTTTGCTAAGGATTTTTATCATAAATGGGTACTGAATTTTATTAAGTGTTTTTTCTGTATCTGTTGATATGATCATGTGGTTTCTATCCTTCATTTTGCTTATGGTGTGTAGCATGATTATTGATCTACAAATATTGTATAAACCTTACATCCTTGGAATGAATTCCACTTGATCATGCTATATGATCTTTCTAATGTATTGCTGAACATGGTTTGCCAATGTTTTGTTCAGGATTTTAGCATCTATATTCATCAGGGATATTGACCTACAATTTTATTTCTTTATAGTGTCTTTATCTGGTTTTGGAAGTAGGATAATGCTGGCCTCATAAAATGAGCTTGGGTATCTTCCCTCCTCTTGAATTTTTTGGAAAAGTTTTAGAAGAATAAATGTTAGTTGTTCTTCGAATGTTTGGTAAAAATCACCTGTGAAGCCATCTGGTCCAGGACTTTTGTTTGTTGGGAGTTTTTGATTACTGCTTCATTTTCATTAGTTGTAATCTCCCTATTAAGGTTTTCTGATTTCTTTTGGATTCAGTTTTTGAAGATTGTATTTTTCTAGGAATCTATACATTTTGTCCAGATTGTCCAATTTATTGGCATACAGTTGTTTGTAATGTTTTCTTACAGTCCTTTGTAATTCTTTGGTGTCAGTTGTTACTTCTCTTCTTTCATTTCTGATTTTACTTATTTGGGTTCCCTCTTTTTCTTGATGAGTCTGGTTAAAGGTTTGTCAGTCTTGTTTATCTTTTCAAAGAACCAGCTTTTAGTTTCATTGATCTTTTGTATTCTTTTTTTGAGAATCTATTTCATTTATTTCTCTGATCTTTATTACTTCCTTTCTTTTACTCACTTTAGGATTTGTTTGTTTCTCTTTTTCTAGTTCCTCTAAATGTAAAGTTAGATTCTTTATTAGAGATTTTTCTTGTTTCTTGAGGTTGGCCTGTAATGCTGTGAATTTCCCTCTTGGGATCACTTTAGCTGTGTCCCATAGACTTTGGGCTGTGGGGCTCTCATTTTAATTTGTTTCAGGTACCGTTTGATTTCTTCCTTGATCTCATTGTTAACCCACTCATTGTTTAGTAACATGTTATTTAGCCTCCATGTCTTTATGTGTTTTTCAATTTTTTCTTGTAATTGATTTCTAGTTTCATACCATTATGCTTAGAGATAGTGCTTGGTATGATTTTAATTTTCTTAATTTATTGAGGCTTGTTTTATGTTCTAACATGTGGTTTATCCTGGTTTATCCTGTGGTTTATTCCATATACACTGAAAAAGAATGCATATTCTACTGGTTTGGGGTGTAATGCTCTGTAGATATCAATTAAATCCATCTGATCTAGTGTGTCACTTAAGGTCACGATTGCCTTGTTGATTTTTTATCTGGAAGACCTATCCATTGATGTCAATGGGTGTTAAAATCCTATCCTATGACTGTATTGCTGTCAATTTCTCCCTTTATGTCCATCAAGATTTGCTTTATAGATTTAAGTGCTTCTATGTTGGGTTCGTAATTATTTTCAATGTCATGGTTCTTTTTAAACATAGAAAACAGAAGCACATTTTTGTCTTTTACTGTTTCATTAATCCATTTTGTAAGTTTGGAGTGGGTACTTTATGCAAGAGATGTTTTTGCAAAAATTACATGCAAAGTGCATTTT
Organism: Carollia perspicillata; assembly: GCA_004027735.1. NCBI lineage: Eukaryota > Metazoa > Chordata > Mammalia > Chiroptera > Phyllostomidae > Carollia > Carollia perspicillata. The sequence continues at coordinate 26,890 of PVKM010012674.1, read as the reverse complement.
TAAAAATCTAGTTTTTTAAAATATTCTTTAAAAAAAGATTTTATTTATTTGTTTTTAGAGAGAAGAGAAGGAAGGGAGAAAGAGAGGGAGAGAAACATCAATGTATGGTTGCCTCTTGGATGCTCCTGACTGGGGACCTGGCCTGCAACCCAGGCACCTGCCCTGACTGGGTATTGGACTGGTGACCCTTTGGTTCACAGGCTGGCGTTCAATCCACTGAGCCACACCAGCCAGTGCTAAAATCAAGTTTTATGTTCAATGCTTGTAAGATGACATGTAGGCTCTTCTGTGTCTCTTTTGGCCTATCTGATCTCATCTTCTGCTACCCTCCCCTCCTCTCACTCAGCCCAGCTACACTGGTCCTCAGCTGTTCCTTGCGCACTCAACCACATTTCCACCTCAGGATCCTCGCCCTTTCTTCTCCCTGAAATCCCCTTCCTGGATATCCCCATGGTTCCTTCTCACATCCTTCAAGTCTCTGCTCAAATGTTCCCTCTCATGGAGATCCCCCTGGACCACCCTAATTTATTTTGTACCCCTGCCCCCACTCCTCCCTCCCTTTCCACTTTCCAGTTTTGCTTTTCTCCATAGCACTTACCACTTGCCAGCACAAGACAATGCCTATTTGCTGTGTGTATTAATTCACAGTTCTAGTGCTTACATGTGAAAGGCAGTAAGTCCACATTTGTTGACTGAAGACACTTATTCCAGGCACTGGGTTAGTGGCAGAATAGCTGTGGCAAGGCTGTTGGGGAGTTTTCAATCCAGAAGAGGAAACAGACAATACACAAGTAAACACGGAAAGGTGAGATTTACATATGAGTGGCTACAGGGAAGATCTACTTGATTAAAGCACCTGGCAAGTCCTTCATCTTTGAGCTGAGACATGAAGGATGAGCTACAGAGACAAGAGCACAGGGGACATGGCTACTGTTCTGGGGGGATCAGGAGGACCAGAGCACAGTGGGAGTAAGGATAAGATCATGTGAGATTATGTAGGTCACGGTGAAGAATTTATTTTAAAGGAAATCATTGGAGCACTTAAGACAATTTGAGATTTCAAAAGATCACTCTGGCTGCTCCCAAGAGAAGGGTTGGAAAGAGAAAAAGAAATGGAGAGAATTTACAAAGCCTATGAGAGTAGACAGAGCAAGAGGAGGCTGGCTGGGGGAATGGAGAGAGGAGGCCTGGAGATGTCTGCATCATACCTGCTTGGAGATAGAATCAACAGAACTTATTGACGGACTGGATGTGGGAAAGTTACTTAACCTCTGGTCGTGACAGTGATGAATGGTACTCTTTTATATGCAATCTGCCAAGCACCAGGCCCAGTGCTTCACATACATCGTTTCCTGGGATCCTTGCAATAAGGTGATGATCTCCATTATAGAAGTTATGAAACAGCTAAGAGAAGTTAACTAATGTACCTATGACTGCTCGGTTTGAACTAGGAAAGTCACGACTTGGAACTATGTCTGTCTGAATCCAAATCCTAGAGCTTAACAACTACGCTTTAGAATCTTAAGAATTAAGTAATCAAATTTCAATAAACTTCATAGTACCATTTCTAGTACAAAATAAATCCTGAATAAATAATAAATATTAAAGGAAGTAAAAAAAATAACCAGGTATCTATCCACAGACTGAAGAATTATCCTATTAAGGTATCTGGTGACTGAAGCTCTTTTACTACACATTTCTTTAGGTCAATGTGTACGGGTTAGGACAGTAGACTGCCATGTAATCATATGGCATCATATAACATGATGTAATCATATAACGATGGTTATAAACATCATGACAGTGAGTTTTTACTTGCCTAGAAGAGTTCAGGGTTGGGTTGTTCAACTAGTCCTTCATTTTTCTTCTTTCATTTGACAAAACACTTGTGTTACCACTCTAGCTATTATGAGGGGATGTAAAGGTAAATAACAGAGACCCCACCTTTCAAGGAAGTTAGGGTTGAACTAGCACATAAAATACTTTCATAATTGTCTCATGAGAAACAGTGTGAGCTCCCTGTGATAAGAGGGATTGCTGGTAGGGAAGAGAAAACATTTGAGTAGAGCTCGCAAGCATATGGAGGACTTTCTGTTTTTACCTTTGTTTGAAATATAACAGAGACTGAGAAGTATTTGTGACACTGATTTTGACAGACTGAGCACATCAGTGTCATAAGAGCTCAGTCAAGAAACAGCGTGACCCCAGCCTCACTCCTGCCCCTTCCAGATGCCAGCCACCTCTCCCTAGGAGAAGCCACTATCCTGACTCCTTTTTTCATATTTTTATATTGTTGTACAGTTACAGTTGTCCCCATTCTCCCCACCCTGCATCGCTCTCACCTGACTTCTAACAGCGTCAATTGCATTTGTCCATTTTGTATATTACAGAAATGGAATCATTTGGTATGTACTTTTTGGGGTCTGACTTCCTCATTTCAACATTTTGGTTATGCAGTGTATCCATGTGGTTGCACATAATTGCAGGTTGTTCAGTCTCATTGCTGTGTCTTCTCAGTTGTGTGACCATACCCCAATTTGTTTCTCCTTCTATTGTTGACAGGTCTTTGGATAGTTTACAGTTTAGGGTTATTATAAGTAGTGCTATTCTAGTACATATAATTTTGTGAATATATATCTGTTAGGTGTGCTCTATCCCTAGGTATATATCCAACAGAAATGCATCCATGTATTCTGCATGTATGATTTTAAGAGAATTTTAGAATAGACATTTGGAAAGAGTTAGTCTTGACTAATTCCTTACATGATGCCCACACACTTGGTAATCATTACGTGAGACCAATAGCATTATACCAAATCTATAGACTCATGTCTTCCAATCAAGGAGGGTATGATCACAAATCTATAAATCTCATTGAATGATTCCTGTATGTCAAAACACTGTGATGTCAGAGAAAGAAGAGTAGAAGACACAATCCTTTCCTTCAAGAAATCTAGAGTCCTGTTGAGGAAGCAAAACTAACAAATATAAAGCATTGAGATGCATGAAGGGTGGACTATGATGTAGAGAATCAAACAAAATAAATATCTGTTTTATTTATCTAACATCCTAAAGGAAGATGGTGCGAATTTAAGATGATGCAGTTCTTTTGCCAAGAACCTATCTCAGGGTGCTCGCACTTACAGAGTATGGTAGTTTCATTTTAAGTTTTAAAACACAATGGCTAAATGAGTCAGACTTATATTTGACCATTATTAGCATTGCCTCATATTTTTTAGTAATTTCTTTGTGTCAGCTTTTCTGCACATGTGACATTGTTCTTACAGTAGCTGTATGAAGATTATGTACATAGGCAGACCAGCAGAGTCATTAAAGCATTGTTTGTGGAGCCAGAACCCCTGGTTCTGCCACTTCCTAGCTGATCGTCTCTGAGCAAGGTCCTATGCTTCAGTTTTTTTATTTGTCAAATGGGGACAATTATATTCCTACCACACAGGTTGTTAAATAAAAATGGCTAAAATGGTATCCAGCACCTAGTAAGCATTGCATTGTTTGATGGATTATTATGAAATAAAAATTAGAGTGGGGGAGAATTGAGTAAAAGGCATTTTGATGAAATACTTTCTCAACTCTGTGGAAAACAAAGCTCAAGTCTATGGCAACATCCTTGGGTCCACCAAGTACGTGGGGTGTCGATGGAGAGCACAAGTTAATGATGTCAATGAAACCAAGTATTCTGAAAATACTGTAGACCTCTGCTTGCAATGTCAGCACCTTGGGGGATCAAAAGTATGGCGACCTCTGAAGGACAAGTGGCATCCTGGCGAAGGTCTGCAGAGCTTCTGCAGCCTTGAGCTGCATGGCTGTGTGTGATCCATGTCTTTCCTGGAGAAACCCTGAAGGCTTTGCTCTGGGTCTGAAAACTCATTAAAAAAAAAAGTAAATCTAACTCAAGAATTTAATGACTAAAATGACAAAAATGGCAGTTCATAGTAGGTCGAGAAAATGACTAATCCAAATTGGAACAGAAAGTGGGTGGGATGCAAGAAAACATATTCTAAAAGGAGCGTGGATACTTTCAGATGAGCAGAATCATTCATTTGGTCACCTGATAAAGAGAGCAATTCACTGTCTTCTCTAAAAGATACTAGAAGACACGTCCCAGCCAGCAGGCTTAGCATATCGTGAACCTAACTACATAATTTTAAAACTTTGTATGACAAACATAGATAATAAACAAATATAAATAATTGAGCATAAGCTGATAAGAATACAATCAAACTACTTTTGAACCTCTCAGTCGCTTTGATGGGAAAAGTATGTTGCATGGGTAACATACTTTCATGGGTAAGCAGATGGTAGCATTTTTAGTCCTGATGTTTGCATGCTTGCAGACATCCATCCATGAGGTGATGTGGGGAACTAAAGCATTAGGTGGAAAGGCTAACCTTGCTAAGCCACTGACTGATTCAAATGCACGGAGGCAGGATCCAGTCGCTCCTCAGGGAATTCACATACTGGTCCTAGATTCTGCCCTATGCAAAACCTTATAACCCCCAGGTCACATTTTTTAAACAAATTATGGTTTATACTTAATAGCAATAAAATAAGCAGCTAATGAATCTTATGCAAAATGAAAAAAGCCCAACTCATTGTTTGTGTCATTGTATTTTACACTTCTGGTTGGTTAGCTCGGTTTTGCTGGCAAATCTCATTTAATTGCAATATATTTTTCATTTGTGTTTTCAAACAGCAATCTTAACCCACTGTTATTATAACATATGTGGTAAGTTGTTACTCCTGGGGTGGTGATAAATTTGTGGCGATCCAGTCACATCCTCTTGGTTTGGAATTAGTCTTTCTCCTCTGATTTCCCACTACATTTTGTGTGTATTGTTATGCTTAGCATAACTTGCTTTGTAGTGTAGCTATTTGTGAATGCATCTGTCTCCCTCGCTTGATAGTGAGGACAAAAAACAATCTCAAATTTCTGTTTATTTCATTTTGTTTTGCAGTCCCTAAGTCACACAACACACTGATTTGTGCATAGTAGGGATTCAATAAATATTGGCAATAGAGTTGACCGACTGCAGTTACAGCACATTTGGCTGCAAACACCTTAGAGCCATGAGGCCCATCTGTCAATCAAAGCTGTGATCTTTGTTTCATTAACACCATGGCTAGGCAATGAGGAAGTAAGTCAGTAACAAAGAGCTTCACGCCCCACATATCCTAAGTTAGATGGCCGATAATATAACTCCTTAAGTAGCAAAAATCCCATGGCAAGCAAGAGGCTATGTAGTGACACTAATGATCCATAATTTCATCCTGTCTGCATGTGGAAATTGAAATGAGCTATCTTTTTCTTGCCTTTTTATCTGTAAAGGCTAGTCCAGTGCTAATTATTTGTTTCAAAAACTAGAGTCATTTTTTCACTAAGCAGTTTGCCATTCATTTTGGCCACCAGTACTGGTACAAGATCCAGTCTAAGACTGACGCACATGGCTTTGGACTCCATTATTGGACAGTGTCATTTTCTGCAGGAAATATATCATTATCCTTTTGGTTGAAAGATTAAGCATTCCCCAGCTGGACTGCCTACCTTCACAGGATGTATGCTTAGCTTGTTAGTGGTGATGATAACTTGTAGTCACCAGCTCTGCTGTTTCTGCTGCCATTGTTTTTTGGAGATGGTTGACATTTTTAAAAAA
>PVKM010012674.1:0-21118 GCA_004027735.1 Carollia perspicillata | reverse complement strand
TTAACATTCTTACCTGAAAGAATTGTAATGTTTCTATAAAAAGAAAAGAGAGGTGGAAAAGGAAATCCTGACATGTAACTCTTATGGGCTTAGAGTGCTTGGCTTTCAGTTGTTCTTCAGGAGGCTGGAAAACTTATTTTTATTTTCTATGGGAACTCCAGTCATAACTAAATGGGAAGCATAAAATGCATACACAAGGTGGTGTGGCCATGAATTCAGAATCTCTGGGCTGCATGAAATTATGAGTTTAGTGAGCCCTAGACACTTTGCTTCCATAGGTCTTGTCCTCCATAAAAAATAATAAAAATTGCAGTTGATGATTGTGTTGGTGTAAAGAAAGTATAATGTAAAGTGTGCCTGAAGAATAAGTTCACCCGTCACTGGAAATAGGGCCTGGCCAGCAGCATGGTTTAAACCTTCACATGGTTGAGGATCGCTGTGTTTTGAGAGTTACCCACTAACCTACAAGAACCTGAGCAATAACTTCTGGAGCCGTCTGCCTCTTCTCCTTCCTCCCCCTTCCAGTTTTCATAAGCCACCCACTTTCCCTGTGAAACGCACCTGGTTTGGGGACATGGCAGCATGGGTATAGCACAGGGATTGCCAGATTTAGCAAATAAAATTGCAGGGCGGTCGGTGCTGTTTGAATTTCAGACATATTTACATGTGGGACAACTTATGCTGAAAGTACTCGTCGTCTATCTGAAATTCAAATGTAGCTGGGCTTCCCGTGTTTTACCTGGCAGCTCTGTGAGCTTCCTTTATTCTTGGAAGCCAAGATCTGTTCCCTTGTAAAATACTCGTTCTGATCAACATGCCATGTGCTGATAGTGTATGTAAAAGAATGCTCTGTAGACTGTTAACAAGAACCACTTGCAAAAAGCGTTGTGTGGTCAGAAGTGTGTTCTTTAAAGCATGTTCTCTTGGAGTCTTCCATATGCTAACGTACACCGTGACTGTCCAAGAGCCAGATATGGTAGGAGCGTGTCCCAAACTTACCAGACCACCGACTGGGGTTCTTTCTTTCTGGAGTCTCTTGCTCACCTGTGATTTCTGATGGGACACCCTTAGGACCCCTCCAAGGGCCAAAGTGGCTTTATTAGTGAAGAGAGTGATGGATATTCTGAATCTGCTTCACTGACTTTTCCTTTCCTCTTCTCCTTGGCTGTTGACAGCTTCTGCGGTGGGGAATAGACAGCAGAGTGACATTCTCTTTGTCATCTATCTCCAGCATTTTACCATCTCCCTTTGGGAATGGGGTGGGTTTAGTGACAGCTGTCCAGTACATTGCAGGGGGTAGTCTGTGGAATTGTAGGTTTTACCTTGTCGAATGGAGGGTACTTAAGTGGGTGTATAGACCCAGCTACAGCCTTTGTGGGGCCCAGAGCAAAGTGAAGATGCAGGGCTCCTTGCTCAGGAATTAAGAATTGGAAGGCATTGACAGCAGCTCATTAAACCTAACACAGGCCCTTTCCGAGCACAGGTTCCTGATCCAGAGACAGGTGGCACGTTCACGACGTCCACCCTGCTAGAGCGCTATCCTCAGTGCCCGCACACTGAGCGTCCTTACTCCCAAAACCTGAAGGAGTTTCCTCAAAGGCTCCTAATCAGGACCAGCTCTTCAGATACCAAGAGGTCACGAGCAGAACTGCGAGACCACTAGATTGGGCCCCAGAGGACATAAAATTTTGATATTTTGCTCGTTGAAGATTTTTGCATTACTTTTGAATTTTAAAAATGCTGTATTAAAACATTGCAGATTCTGATTTGTTCTTATTTAACAAATCACAACTTTCATTAATTTTAAGTTTCTAGACGTATTGGTTTATTGTTTTGAAGTTTTGCTTTCTTGCTGTGGCCATCTGTTTCTGAGTGCTAAGAGTCATTTCTTCATATTTTAGCAAAAATGCTCTTCTTTTCTTTGGTGGATGAGCCCTCTGCCACTTTCAGTCCCCATGCTCCCCATGAGGCTAACTCCACCCCTAAAGATAGGTTAGACCCAGGGCCAAGCCCTAGCCCATCAGCAAATTCTCTTCAAGGTCAGTGTGTGACTCACGTGGGCCCAGTGAGAGCCCCAGTGAGGCTTTCGATGAATTACTGGAAAAAGCCACTCCCTTTCCATCAGGGTGCTGAGCTAGAAGAATGTTGACCTGGAGCTGCTGGTGTCACCTTGGCCACTTCTCTGAAGAGGCTGATTGACACTCAGAGAGAGAGGAGGCAAGACATAGCATTGGGAAGATTCCTGGTGACAGTTTTGAGTACCTGGATCAAACCATATCTGAAGCAGTATCGGCCGCAGACTTTTAGTTATGGAAACAATAAATTCACTTTTTAAAAATTCTGTTTTGAATTTCTGTTACTTACCACCAAGAATCTCGACAAATGTGATGCACAGAGATTTCAGACTGGAGATGAGAAATGGTGGCAAGACAAAAGTGGCCTCAGGTATACCAGAGTCAGTCTCAAGACATGTTCATTATACCTTTCCCCAGACTATGCCACATGTCTTCTTACTGGAACTTGAACTGCTACAATTGCCATGAGGAACCAGAAATTTTCTGATGACCTGTCTCCCCACCTGGACTGCATACAAGTCCCTCAGGAGGCTACTGATATGGGGGAAGGACTTTTATCTGGTGCTTCCTAAGTGTTAGGCTCTGTTGGGTGCTTTATCTCATTATCTAACTGTTACAAGGGTCCTATAGAGTACCCGTGCCTTTTTTACTCATACTCATGTGCCTGGCTTATAGCTGTCTGTGTATGTCAGGGGCCAACTATGTAACTACTTCTTTGAAGTTACTTCCCATGAGAACATATATGAAAAACTCCGTAGCAGCTCACTCAGTTCTTTAAAACAGGGTGGATGAATTTTTTTTTCTAAAAGGCCAAATTATAAATATTCAAGGCTTTGCAGGTCATGAGGTATCAGTTGCTATTGTAAAGTGAAAACAACATAGGTATACAAACAAGTGGCTGGGCTGTGTTCTCATAGAACTTCATTTGTGGGTCCTGAAATTTGAATTTCCTTCAGTTTTCACATGTCATGAAATACTGGTTCTTCTTTCAGTAGTTTTCATCTATTTTTTAAAAAATGAAACGGTTCTTAGCCCTTGGCCTGTACAAAGCAGATAGTGGTCTGAATTTTGCCTATAAGCAGTAATTTGTATACTTTGGTTTAGAACTTACACCCAGACTTTCCAATAGAAATATAATGTGAGCCGCATAGGTAATTAAAATTTTCTGGTCTCCATAGTAAGAAAAGGCAAAATGTAACAAGTAAATTTAATTTTAGAAATATATTTAACTAACTCTAATATAACCCAAATACTACCATTTTAATATGTAAGATAAAAATTCATTACTGATGTGTTTGACATTATTTTTGTACTAAGATTTTGAAATCTGGTATATATTTTTATGTTGTAACACATCACCATTTGTGTGCTGAATTTTCACCGGAAATACTTGATTTGATTTAGATTTCATAAACTTCACAGTAGAGAAATAGATTCAGATACACAAATTGTGAAAAAAAATTCCTAAAAGTTTTCCAGTAGTTGAATCAAGTTAACAGTTTTTTTTAAATAAGTTCATTAAAAGTAAAAATTCAGAGTTTTATTAGTCCAGCCACATTTTAAGTGTTCAATAGCTGCTATATTGAATAGCACAGACTTAGAACAACAAAAGATTTAAAAATTTTTTAATTTAATTAACTTATTTTTGCCAATAGGAGTATCTTTACTCACATAGCTTAGAATTGCTATTAAATGATGGTTGTGTAAAAAACAGGCTCTGTTAGTTTTTAAATGTTTTTAAGTCATCTGCAGACAATGTACCCCATATAGCCTGGGCCCGGGGCATCTCCCTCCCCTGCCTTGGTTTACCCCTGAAAGCCTTCATGGCTGAAATGGAAGACCGAGGAAGAGAAAAATACGAGAGATTGCCAGAGAAATATCTGGCTGTAGACCATGTAGGGCCTGGCAAGCAGCGGTGAGGACCTTGAACTTTCTAAGCGTGGAGGGCAGTCATCAAGAGGACTTTGGGCTGCCGATGGGGACTAGGCTTAAGGACAGCAAAAGTAAAGCAGGGCCTGCCATGAGGCCACTGCAGGTGTGCAGGTGACAGGAGATGGTGGGTGTGAGCCCCGATGTCAGGGGGCACCTGTGTTCTAACTGAAGTAGGCACTCTGGTTGTGCAAATGCAGTTGTACAATCCTGGGGGTTACCACGTCCTTTAATTTGGGCTCTGGTGGCTTGAATAAGAGAGAGATTCCTTCCAGGACCTGAGAGAAGTCGCCAGAAGTGGGGTCCATTGTGAAGGAAGAAAGAACCCACAGACTCTGCTGATGGAACAGGTCTGGAACATGAGAGGAGGGCAGGTGCCACGTTTTGTATTTGCACTGTGAGCTGGGCCAGCCCACAGCACAGGGCCAAGTTCCACCAGAACACAGACTTGTCTTGCAGATAGAAGGCAATGAAACACTTGAAATTGCAGGGATTCGGTTGCAAAGCCCCGATCTCCATTGTAACAAAGGTCGTGTTGTGCACAAAGCTGGGCGGTGTGCGGTTCCACTGCGCTGTGGACTAACGCAGGGCTGGCTCCCCCTTAACACCGCTCATAAGAAGTCTCGGCAGGTACCAGAACCATCGGGGTTCTTCTCTGCAGGGACCCCGTTTCTCCCTTCTTGAAAGCAAAGGCCGCTTTGACCCTTCATCCCATCAGGCCAAGCGAATCCCTGCCCCCACCCCTGGCTGCTTCCCGGGTCTGTAATGGGAATCCGGACTCGGGCTTAACCTCTTCCCCCACCCCCACATCACCGTCTCCACCCTCTTAAATTCCATTTTCCAACACGCAAAGCAAGATGGCCTTTGTTAAAAAGTTTAATGTAATGTTCTTAATTAGTTGAATCGGTTGGGCTAATTAGAATACCAATTAGAACTGGCGGGGCTATCGTAATTTGAAAGTGCTGTGGTCTAGTGTTAATCGCTATTAAACCTTATAGTTTGTGAAAGATTAGAGAGAGGATGAATTCACAAAATACGATGTTAAATGTTAAAGGTCCGTGGTCAGAAGGGATCCCGCCAGTCAGTGAGCGTCCCAGGGAGGCAGAAAGCCTGGAGGAGCCTAATTGCTGAAGACCTGGCCCTGCGAGGGGCCTTCGTGCCTCCCTTTTCACGAAGTGTTAAAAGCCTACAATGCGCTTTACTAAAATAGCCAAAATGTTTAATTCGCCTAATGGACTAATGATCTGGAATGATTCTTTTAAAAAATGAGTGTTTAAATTACCAGGGCACAGAAAAGTTTCTGCCGTTCCCGGAGCTGCGTGTCCCTTTTGGGTTTTAACGTGCTAAACACAAGGAACGACCCTCGCTGTTAAGGCCGTTTGATTCCCAGGCGCCGGCTGAGGAGTCTCGGGCAGAAGCAGCGCCATGTTTGGGCTGCGGCAGGGCGAGAGTTTCATGTGTTCACGTCTCATTGGGAGATGCTTACGTGGGTAAGCGAGTCCTAATTTATATTTTCAAACGAGTAGAAGAATCACTCCTCATTTTCTCCACAAGCAAATATGGAATGGACAATTATAGCCATTCCTCCGGTAGATTTTCTGAGCTATGGCTTCATTTTCCCTCTATCCCAGTGATAAAGACAGGAGGTATTGCTATCCATTACCATTGCTGAGTATTTGCTCAATATATCTGTGAGTCATTTCCAGAAAGTAAACTATGCGGTTTATAGAAAACAAATACAAAGATATATTTTATAATATGTATTACGGCCGTGTTAGGAAACAAGGAATCTTTTCAGATGGCGAAGTGCTTTACAAAGGATATAAAAATGTTCCACGCAAATGCTACCTCAAATCTTCCGGGAGGTAAGTGGAGAATAAATTTAAAGCAGACAGACCAACAAATAATAAGTGAGAGTGACTACCAGCGTAGTGTCTACTATAAAAATTTGTAGGAAATAAATGTTTATGATCCAGAATTTGCTGCAAGTGTTTCTTAGGATATACAATGACATCTGTCTCAATGCTATGAAGTAACATCTAAGTTTAGTTCCAAGTAGTTTTATTAAATTCCATTTCTCCTTGATCAGGTACCACGCCCATTCTAGCCACTGTGCTGGGCGCCTGCCCTGGGGTTAGGGGAATATGCCATTCAGAAAGACCTGCTCGGGCTCCGCTGGCAAAGAAACACTGAGTGAGGGCCACTCAATTTTTACATTCGTTTTTTGTCTTTGTCACCAGCTCCAATGTTTTCAGAACTACTAGTTAACTGTGAGCTTTAGACTAAGATTAAAAATGATACTCAAGCTACTTGTTTATTTTTAACCTATGTGTGAAGAATAACTAATTTTCTTGTAAAATGCTAAAAAACCTAAGTGCCAGAGATCCTTCTGAAAGCATCAAGAGAGGGAAAAGCCAAGATGACAACATGCACACCCCGAGTGACAGTTCTGACTGGGGACCGTGCTGGTCCGCCGGTCTTTTTTCTTTTCTTCTCGACTGCGTTTCAAGTCCCCCACTCCCTTACATATGTTTTGTGGCTGCTTTTTTTCCCTGGCAGGCAAATCTCTTAGTGAATTTATCCTGTAGTCAAACCATAAGTGCCTTCCTTATTTCAACCGTGCAATGATTTAACAAGCATTTGTTTATTATCTGCCAGGTAGCAGGTAGAACGCTAGGCTCTGGGGTACAAAGAGGCACATGTAAGACACCTATGCAAACACAGTTTTCAGTCCCAGGAGTGAGGTGACGGGAGGGGGAGATGGTGGTAGTACTGTCTGGGGAGCACTGGGTCGGGGTCAAGAACAAGGTGCTTTCGAGGACAAAAAAATGAAGCAAGGAAGTCTCTCGGTGAACGGAGGAGAGGAGGAGAGGGGAGGTCTCAGTGAGGTTTGAAGGACAGGTAGGGCCCCATCAGGCTGTTATCCCTGGGATAGGCAATATGGTGGCCCTGGCTTAGGGTTCAGTGGTGGTGAGAAGCGTGTGATGCTTTTTGAGTCTGGAAAATATAACGCAAAAGCAAGAAATGGGACAAATCAAAGTACAACTCTAATGTAAGATGCAGGTATATTTTCTTTCTAGAATCTCCCCAGTTCATGAGGACAGGAGTTGGCCCACGACACAGCTCATCGTGTGGCTTCTGAAGTTATTTCATAAATTAGCAAGCCTCAGTGGTCACTTCGTCTACAAGAAATCTAAAGGGCTGAGCCAATATAACATTTTCAAAAATTTCTTTTGGCCTCTAGAAAAGCTATGCAAATACCAGGGAATGTATATACAAGTTATTTTGGTTTTGAAAAGCATGTAGAGAAAACAAATGAAATAATTGTATTGCCCTTTTGGTTTGACTTGAGACTGAACACCTCCCTAATCACCATGAATGCATTCATACCAGGTCAGGCTGCCTTCTACTGCAAGGTGAATCCTTACCCTGAAAATAGCTTTGGTGAAGTCCACTGGAGGTACTATTTCTCATTCACCCTGTTTCCCCAACCTCCCTGGGACACTAAGCAAATCCTGGTCTGATTGTGGGTGTTTCACCTCTGTGCGTCTGCGCATCCGTGTGGACGTTGGCAGCGTGCTTGCCCAGTGTCATTCTGCAGGAGTGCATTCGCTCAGTCAGCTGGATCTGAGAGCTGGGAGCTCAGCTCTCAGCTGGAGGAACAAAGAGACTGCAACCAGGAGAGCCCCTGAAGGGAAGGTGGTCCACCGCTGCAATCCCCTGGGGGTCCTCATCTGCACTGCCGAGCTGTTTTGACAGAACCACTGAATTGGGTGCAGAAGTCAAATTCCTGGGACATCAAACCAGGACAGATTTTCTGCTTGCCCACAAACAACAGAGACCCCTCTGCCTTGGGGGAATAGGCGGAGCTGGGTCTGAGGGGTTCGGTGGCTCCCAGGGTTGGTTGGAATCACTTGCTGGAGGCAAAAGGGCAAGGAACATTGAGTTGCAGGAGTAGAAGCAAATCATTTATTTATTTATTTTTTTAAATTGTGAACCCTGATGTCTGGCCCCAGATATCTGAGCATATTCTCCATTCTTCGAACAAAAGAAACGCACATGCTTATTCCACCCTTTTCCGCCTCATCTGGCAGCCGCTTTCTGGTCCAGCAGACACTAACATCTAATGAGTCAAACTTCTCATTTTCAGACTAATCAGTCGGCTGCACTAATTGCAAATGCAAATATGCAAATTTATATTAATTAATTACTCTGCTAATTAGTTCTGCGGTCTTTTTTGGGTAATAAATCATTGTGCGGTGGAAGGGAAACAAGTCCTGTCCCATTTCACTCCACATAAAAATTTAATGTACTCGTGGAAGAAAATATATTAAAGAAAAGACTCCCCGAGTTGATCACGATGCTCCCACCGATGAGTCCCCTCCAGAAAGGTGCCATTGTGAGGGGTCTTTCACATCTCCAGCAAATGCCATCACTAAGGTGCCTGTTAGCAATTTAATTATCACATTATGAGCTTCAGAAAAAGCCAGTTTTCTGTGCTGCAGGCTGTGACATGGAGCTCGGCAGTTCACCCATGTTACAGCAAGATGCTTATCAATGAAATAAGAATATGGAGAGGGAATCGCACGTCTTTTCTAAAAGCTACAGCTAGCTTGGGATCCAGGGTTTTCAGGGGTTTGCTGTGATTGTTGTTGTTTTAAGCCAAAGTTAGCATCCATACCTTAGGACAAAAAGTTTTATCATTCAGGTTTTGAGAGGCATTGAAGGGCTTTGGGAGGAGGAAGGTGAGGAGGAGCCGGACAGAGAGGAAATTATCTTCCACAATGTGTTGGAGGGATGCACACTCAGATTTATTTATTTCAAAAATTCATACTGGAGATCTGCTATGCTTTCAGCCTACCCACTGAAGGGAGAGTGACATAAAAGTTTCATACTGAAATGGTCTGTCCCAATTAGGCTGTGAATTCTGTAAGGTTAAGGGGATATGTCTGATTTATCACTGGGTTCCCAGTTCTTTACCAAGATGGAGCATTCAATAAATAATTGCTCAATAAGGAATGAATGAATGAATGACAAATGAAGGAAGGGCTTCAGCTTTCAGGACCTCAAGTCCAGTTAGGGGGAAAGCAACTCTCACTGATGAACCGTCTTGCCTTCATTACTGAGTAGGAGTCACGTGATAGCCCATGATTAGGAGATGAGAGGAGGGAGTGATGGTGGTTAAGATTTAGATCCTCATGGGTTACTTGTCCCTTTATTTCCTTCTCACCAAGAAATTTCTTCTTTCATTCCAATGCTCTTTCCTTTCTATTCTGCCTGTTCATGTGGGATGCAATGTTTGAGCAATAAAGAGGAAACCACTATTGGTACAGCTGGATGGCTTGCATTTGAGTGCTGGCTCAGCCATTTACCAGTTTGGTAATCTCAGGTAAACCACTGAACCCCTTGGAGCTGGTTTCGTCAGGGTGGAAACAGGAGTGATGGGCTCCTCAAGAGGACTGTCGGGGGTGCCAGGGGTTTGCAGTCAGGAGCTCGACACCCAATCCTTTGTGCCCCCAACTGCCTTCCATGTGACTGCAGGTCTTTATTTTTTATTATTTATAAAAATTTATTTTTGAATGTTTTGAAAAACTGGAATGTAAGTCACCTGTGCATGGTATAAAGTTCAAAAAGTATATAAGAGATACAGTAAAAAGCAATTATTTCTTGACTCCAAGGCTCTCTGTCTCTGCCCTCCCCGAGGGCAGTAACTAATTCCCGTATATCTTTCTGAAGACAGACAGTGTATTTCTATGTGTCTGTGTGTCTGTGTGTGATCCCTACACAAAAATGAATGATAACATATCACAATACTCTTCTGCATCTTACTCTTAACGTACTGGTGTGTCTAAGATCTCATACCTTTTAAGTCTGCATGTTTTTCATGCATGACAGCAGGATAATTTACTTGTATTGACCACCCACTGATGTACATTACAGTTGCTTTCAATTTCCAGCCAAGGCAAATAATGCTGTGATTCATATCCTTGTACAAATAGCATTTTGCCCAGGTGGAGGTAGATTCTAGGAAGATACTTAGAATAGAATTTAGACTAGAACTGCTGTACTAAATGATACACATTTTTAAATCTTGAAGCGTTGTGAAGCCTGCCTCCACAACAGACGTGCCAAGCACACTCCCTCGATGACCACCCCTTCCCGACCTCCTTGCTTGGGCAAATTCTCAAAATCGCCATTCCTCAGCATCCTCCTCTACAAAGTGGGGCTAAAGGGCTTCCTTTCTCATTCGCGGTTGTGAGGCCTAAATGAGATCATTCATAAAATTGCTTGGTATTGTTATTTGTTACGACTTTTGTCAGCATCAACATGGTCATTTTCATTTGCAGCACCTCACGGCTCTATCGGAGGCTACGAGGAGCCCACAAGCAGTGAAGGCTGTGTGTGCTGGGCTATGCCCGTGCCAGTCTGCAGTGAGAACCCAGGTCGCCGTTCCTTCCGTTTCCTAGGGACGTTTTGTGCCCTGGTGGCCTCTTGAGCTAAGCCTTCACGTAGCTTCAGTTCATAGGAGCATTTTGAAAGTGCCTTGGAAGGCTTTCTACAGCTTCAGACTGTTCTGTATACATAATACATTTAACAAAAATAATGCCAATATTAACTTCATGTCCCCACATTAGTTATACGCCCAAGGCGCAGAACAGGAAAAAGGAAGAAGCGGGAGGGGTGGGAAAGACGAACGGGAACCGAGGAGATAATGAAGAGGGGAGCAATAGTGGAGAAGAGAACCAGGGATGAGGGAGAGGCACAGGAAGGAGCCAGGGTAGATGACCACTCGGACTGCAGGGCACGAAAGGGGAAGACGGTGTAACCAGGGTCCAGGCCCTGCAGAGCTGCAGCCGAGGAGGCGGCTGCACGGAAGGTCCCCAGCGTTTGATTAGCGTAGCAGGTGCGGAGCGGTGAGCCTCCCTCCTTTCCACGGAGGATTGATTCCACAGCTCCGGCGCCATCTCCCTCCTCTTCTCTCCATAAACTTTCCTCCTCCCGGAGTTCAATCCCTCCCCAAAGTTTCAGCCGCCACTCAGAAGTGACTGGCAGGCTGGGTGCCTCAGTGCCGTGTTTCAAGTCACCGGCAGAGCACTTCGACGCCATTCTAAAAGGACCTGTGTTCATTTCCAGCACAGCTTACCGCAGCCAGTCTCCTCCTCTCTCTGAAATGCTGGTTCCTCCTCTTCACATTTCAATGCAATGTTAAGAAACTATGAATAACTTATTTCTTTGTATATACCCTTTTAGCCAGGGCGGTGTTGGCCAAGAGTATGTGTACAGCAAATGCTTGTTGATCGACTGCTGGACCCACAAGTGTTTCCCATGCTTGGGACGGTCCCCATCTTCCCCAGTGCCCCTTCTCTTATTTTCTGTTCTCGATATGAACAGAATTTGGAGCTTATCTTCTCAAAGATGAAACAGAACAAACACCTGTCGAACATTCCATGGCTTGTGCTGGATGGTTAACGGTTCTTCAGCAGGATCCTTCTCCCTGCTGGTCTACATGTGGGCGAGACCTCCCCTTCCACTCTTCGGGGTGGGTGGCTGGGCCCTCGGGGTGCACAGGCGACCCTGGGCTGGTCATTTATGTGCTGTGAGAGTCGGAGATCACCAACTCTCTTAGATCATAGTTCATCTGATACAAGGGAACAGCCAGGCAGATTTTGCGAATACAGAACCTGGAAGTATGGCTCAGCATCTAGAGGACTGAACCTCCAAAATTCCATCTGAAAGAAAAAAAATGCTATTAATAAATGCTTTCTGAAGATGAAATGGAAAACACATAAACACGTTTCTTCAGATAATTAAATTAAGAACCCTATGCCATACACTGGATGTGTGTTGCATATCGGAGTCACATTTTTCCAGAAAAAAATATTTTTAATAGATTATTTTCCTAACCCATTTTTGGGTAAGAAATTATTGAGTTTTGTATTTGGCCTCACATTTATTGGCCAGAGGCTGTAGTTAAGGATGATGCCAATAAGTTGAGGTTGAATATTTAATGTCCCTGAATGACCAATGGACTTATTATAAGAAAGGCAGTGTTCTGTACACCCACCCTGTAGCCACCTCTTCCTAAAACGTGTGCTGCTGTGTATGAGAACAAGTGCATTAGGCTTTCAGAAATCAACAATTTCAAACACATGCCCTCTTAAAACAAATTTCATATTCATGCTTCAGCATAAAGAAAAATAAAAATCATTCCTAACCTTAAAATCCGCAGATGACTACTGTGAACATTTAGGGCTATATATACCCTTCCAGATTTTTACCTATAGCTACATTGTCCAGCGCGGTTAGTGTCTACGTACGTTCGCACTTCTCTACAGATGCGTCTCTGACGTTTCTAGGGCTTGCACCGATGCTGTAGTTGGACCAGTTCCTGACGGCTTGTTCTGATTGGTTCAAGTCAGTGCCATTCAGGTTGACAAATACTTTGAGTATCACCTGGTATCTGTTTGATAAAAGTAGAGTCTACCTCTCCGTGTATTGTTTTGGGTGTGTGTGTGCATAGTTGTGGCTTATTTGGTGCCAATTTTTTTTCAGAAAATGCACATCATTTTTATGGGTGCAGAGTGTTCACTAAGGGGAATGGGTAGTTCACATTTATTCAACTGGCCCCATGTCATGGGACATTTGGAATTATTTTCAACTCAATATCTTTTATATTTATGTTGTCCTATTTTATGTTTTTGATCTTCTGTTTTCCTTTGCTTTCTTTGTTGTTTACAATACTTTCTACTAGTGGTTTGAGAGTTCTACACTTATTATTCTCTAGTTGTTCTTCCTTTTTATTGAAAATATTTGAATCAATCTTTATCAGCAGTAGAATTTAATTAGTTTCTAATAATTTCTCCATCTCACTATCCTGTGAGGGCAGATATTTCTGCTTTTATTATCTCTCCCCATGTCCTATTCTCAGTTGATATTTAAATAATTTCCAGATCCATTTCTTGAAATACAGTTTGTATCTTTTCTCTCAAGAACTGGGTTCAACATTGGTGTTGTTTATAATCACATTAGCAATTGGTTAGTGGTCAACTCTGAACTTGACTGCATTCATTACACACTCACTGCCATTTTTTAAAATAACATTTTACATAAATTTAAGTTCTTTATTTTGATAGCATTTTCAATGAGCTAAAATCCTTTTTGGAGGACCTTTTTCAGAGAGGGTATGTGGGTGATGAACATTTTTAGTCCTTACATATCAGAAAAAAATCTTTTTCTTCAAACATAAATGGTGCATAATTTGTGTTTTAAGTTGTTCTCTTTTTTTTTCTTCCCTGAGGCCTGTTTCCTGACTTGAGTTACACTTAAGGTATTCTTCAAAATTCTTCATATTACAATTTTCTTCTTGCTTTGAATTTTAATCTAATTTTTTCTCACTGTATTATCTTTTTCTAAAAAAATTACTCATGCCTGAATGTCTAGATTATTTTTGTCTTTCAAATGGAAAGCCATGACTAGAATTTTATGCGTGTGTGAACATGCGTGTGCCTCTCTTCATTACCTTGTGTAATGGACCCATGAAATCCAGATTCATCCAGCATTTTTCTTCATCACAGGAATCTTCCTGTTGTTATTACTATCTCAGATAATGATGTCTCCTGTATACTTATATTTTCTTTGATTCTTCCTATTGTACTCATGTGGATAGTGTAGATCTATCATCGCATCACTTGTATTTCTGCTTATCCCTTGTTCTGTATTTTTCCTCTTACGCCGAGTTCAGGGAGAAGCACCGAAGCTGGTCTTCCAATTCATAGGTTGTTTTCTGTGCCCTCTGTTCTGCTAGTCACCACATCTCTTGCACTTTGACATGTGCAAATCCTGCTTTTCATCTGAAAGCATCCTCTCCTGGAAGCAGATTTTTCGTCTACAGAGATGCAACTCTGAAACATGCTGAATTTATAACAGTGTGTATTCACATGTATATTAAATGTGAAACTTAACTGTACATCTTTTAAAAGTTTCTGGTCATAAGTGTGTGGAGATTGGGGAACTTGATTCTGATGCCCCCTTTGGGCAAGTGACCTTTTGCCTCTGTGTGGTGTAGGAGTGGAGATAGATACTTATTCACTTTAAAGTATCATGGTGCCTTTGTTGGGGATGTTATAGACCCCCGTTCATGTGTATTTTAATTCCAGACAAAAAGACATGAAAACAGCTTACATTTTCTGTGGTTTTATTTTGGCAGACAAAGGGTGCAGATGCCCGAGAAGAGGGAGTGGGGAGTACAGCCAGGGCAGTTGGCGCACTGGAGCCCATGGCGCTCTTCTCCGTGTCACCTGGTATCTGGCCTGCCATGTGTGGCCCAGGCAGCAGGATGGCACCCATTGTCAGTCCCACTCACACTTGCTTAACCCACTGGCATGGTCAGTCTTCTCATGCTGTTGACACTGTGTCACTCACTATGCCTAGAAGACCTCGATTAGAGGTGGGATTTAGCCCCTAGGACACCATGGTCTCCGTTGGTATCACTTGTAGCTACTTCAGATTAGTTTTATTAGTGGCAGAGTTAGATCTCAGTTCTTGAGTTCAGCCAAGAAACAATTCAGAGACAAGAACTCTGGCTCAAGAAGTTTATTTAGAAAGTCACAGAGGTAGAAAAAGTGAGCCAGCTGGGCTGCGTGGACTCAGGAGACAAGTTACAGACGCAAAGAAGGACCTTTGGAGCTTAAGAGAAAGAAAGGAAATATATCACACCTGAGGGAAGAAGAAGAGGACAGTCGTGGGCAAGAGAGAGAAAGAGAGATGGGACTGGGTTCTTTGTCTTAAGAGTTTTTATCTGTTTTTCCAAAGCTGGGGATTTGGGGGGCAGTGTCAGGAGAGGAACTCAATAGAATATGCTTCAGCATTCTAGGTGTGTCCTTTCAGGATCCCGGTCTTTACAGAATGGTCTGTACTACGGGAGGAGGTCACCAGTCAGTGCAGCTGGTCCTGATGTCGGCCATGTGTTGCTCTGTCTGGTTTTGCTGCTTTGCTGGGTCTGGAGTAGAAACACAACTGAGGCCTAAATGTCATCTCTAGTTTGACCAAATCTCAGGCTCTGTGGCCAACAGACTGGAGACTTTGTTCCTAAGATTATTTGATGTGGGTCAGAATCCCATTGTCTTGAGGGCTTAATGCTTAAGGGAGTGGTCATGCAGGGGTTCCTATGAGGCTGTTCTCCACCCCTTTGTTCCTCCTCTAAGGGCGTCTAAACCACATGGCTAGTGACATGCCAGGGGAGGAAAGGTCACCCTCTGGGTAAGATCTTTGCCTATGATACTTGTTTTTCCAGTTTTTGCCCATTGCTAGGCACCCAGGACTTTTTGCCCTCGAGATGTTTCATACCTGGCCTGTGTTCCTGCTCTGCTCATGCCCATCTAACTGCCTGTTCTATCAGTTTTGCCCTCCAACTGGCCAAGTACAAGTTAAGAGAGAGGCGTGTGGCCCATAAACTGCCCTATGTGGAGTCATTCATAAGATTGAAACTTATTCCCATGGCTCACCCTTGACCCGGGGCCCCCTCTTTTCAGTCTGGGCGTGTCGGTGAGGTTCTGCTTGTGATTTGTTTTCTCTGGAGGAAAGTATATCCTTTCATAGCCAGACATTTCAGCCTGGGTTTCCCATTCCTCCACCTGAACTGCGTCAGCACTGTCTGTCATATAGTCTGTGATAGTCCTTGCCTGTAGCTGACAGAGCTTCACCTGTGTTTATTTTCAGGGAATTTGCACAGTTGGGGCAGTTAATTGAAATTATTAGACCACAGTCAAGGAGGTAAAGAGCTATGGCCAATTCTACCCTGGTTGGCCTATAACACAGAAATGTCTGAATGAACAAGTCATAATCACCACGGTCCATCATCTCTGTGATGTGACCCATTCTCCTCTATACAGGCATTCAGACTTCGAATTTTCTTCATGCTATTTGGCATCATAAAAATATAGAAGCCACTTGTGGATCATGAAGATCAAAAAGCATTTTCCCCCAAGTCCAAAGATCTTCCAGGTAGAGGTACATTTCAATGGGGTTGCATTGACCCCCAATGCCAGGCACCCCCTCTGGCATGTTTACAGGTAACAGTTTGTTTATAGGTTTCTTTCAAGTTGCTTTGTTGTCACCCTCTGCCTCCCTTTTTAAGGCCCAAGCTGAGCTTTACAGTTCAGAAGTAAAGCACATTAGAATATTTACTTAAAAGCAATTGTAGTTCCTGCTCTTTCTGGGGAGATGGGCTTACCATGTCATAGAAGCCTCCCAAAATGTTTATTCATGTTAAGGTGGTGGCCCAGCCTACAGGGGCACAGCCCGTAGAAAGCATGGGCCCCTGTTATTAGCAAATGGTTTTCCCTCAAACCTTTAAACTCCACAAGTTTGCAACCATTAATTCTTAAGGGTTTTGACAAATCTCCTCAGTTAAATATTAAATAATAAATACCGACCTGATGGTAACAGGGCTTTGTGAAGTCTGTTTGAAGTGTCCTTTAAAATATTAAATTCAAATAAGTGATTGAATCAGAACAAAGGATATATCTGAAGGCAAATTCAGCCAAGTCTCTTTAACCTTTGAGCTTTCAACATAGATTAGAAAGCCAGGCCCACACGTGCTTTCAGAGCAAATTGAAAGGGGAGTTTGGAAGCCAGTTTTGCAAATACAGGTAACCCACACCTAGGTTTGATCTGCCTTTGCCATTTGGGGGGAGAGATTCTGCTGCCTATTGTTTGATATGAGTGTGATTTTTTTTTCTTTTTTGCTTACATTCGAAGAAGCAAATCTTTGAAAATGCTAGCTTTGGGTGCTATGTTTATTCCTTGTCAATGTCTTCCATATGAAATCTGTTCTGCTTATTATATCTACCACATTTGGAGCCCTGAGAAAAATCTGTTTCATATCTGCCCTTTGCACTTAGCTTATTTTGTTTTCCACTTCTTCCAAGTTATCTCTCTGGAGGCAGTCTTGCTTCTAAGCACACAGGCAGTCCTAGGGGAGGAGGACTTGGGGAGATTACCCTGCACCTTGGGGGATCATGGACTCCTGACACCTGGACTGGGAGCAGGTAAAGAAGAAGACTTTAACAGCTGGGATCAAAAGACCAGTGAAGCCAATTCCGCCTCCTCCTAGCTCCCTCATGCCATGCCAGGCGGGTGCGGCACCCATTATCTCTCCTCTTGGGTTTGGCTCAGCCGCTGCATCTCCATCTGTTCCCCCGCGTCCTCACCACCGAGCCACCTCCCACAGCTCCTGCCGGAGTCTGCGCAGAACACCGACTGCAGCGACCCAAGCTTCCCAGAACCAGAGTGTGACACGGCAGGTCCCAGGGCTCTCCTGATAAAGAAACCTTGTTGTAACAGGATGTGGGGCCCACATCAGGAGCAGTATGGTTGGCTTCGGTGGTGCTGAAGGGTGTGAGTTTGTCAAACACACAGATGCCCAGCATACATCTCTGGAATGAATGCTTGTGGGCTGCAAGGGCTCCTGAATGGAGCTGGTGTGAGACTCCCGTGGTTTCTCGAATGTGCTGCTGCATAGGAAGCCTGTGGGTGTGTGAGTGCACTCCTACCTTCTGACCTCTTTTTGATGTGGAACCTATTTGCTGTCCCTCACCCCCTCATTAATGCTCCATCGAGGGCACAGGGGTCTTCTGAACATCAGAAACAGATAAAGAAAGCAATTAGTGGGTCCAGGAAAGGTTAGAAAGTTCTAAACCAGGAACGGGAGGTTTAAGATCCAGGGAAAGAAACCTTCCTTGGAAACCCAGGAATGAGAGGCTCCTCTTTCCCCTACAAGAAAGAGACCTAGCGCCTTTGGAGGCAGCTCGCGTGTCGTGGAACCACCCTTGCTGGAGTCTTGTTTGAAACCTGTTTGTCATGTGCTGGGCGGACCCTCTCCCAGGCATCGGGGCGCAGACTTGGGCCTCCTACCTGTTCCTCAACAGTGTTGCACCCTTTCAAGGTGCTGCCTTTGACTCTTGTATGCCCATCCTGTTCAAGCCACTAGGGGTCCTCATTGGTTTGCTCAGGACCGAGCAAAAGTTAGCTTTGGAGATGGAAACCACCAGAAAGAGGCTTCTGTTTGAATTCTCTGCCAGTTTCAGGCTGTGTGATCTTGGACAAGTTACTCAGTGCCCCTGAGCCTCAAAAGGTGCATTTTTACAATGGGAAGGAGAAAGGGTCAAGAGTGTTACAGTTGTTGAGGGGCTAGTGTGTGCCGGACAGAGCTCTGTTTTAGTTGAAATTCCTCCGAACAAATCCTGAGGCAGGGACTTGGGTGGCAGCTTACTTGGGAAGTATGGATCCCAGTGAGCAGGAGTGAGGGTTGGGGGTGAGAGTGCCAGGGACAAGGAAAGCCAACATGAGGGTAAGCTGCGGAGGGGTCCTGAGGGCCACAGGGTTGCCATTCTGGTGGGACCTCCTGGGAAGGCCACAGAGTGCCCCCCCCAAAGTATCTACTAGTGTCCAGAAGCACAGGAGGCTGGGTCATTTATCCACTGGCTCCCACCCAACCTGGGCTGGAGTGGCCCCTGAGGGTGATGCACCTGAGAGCAGAGAAGGCCCTGGGACAGGAGGTGGAGCGACACCTGGTGCCACGTAAGGTTAGTGGGTCTGAAGTCAGAGAAGCTGCCGCTGACATCAGAGATGAGCTGAAGGGGGATGTGATGCAGGCACCTGGGCTGCGAAGCTCAGCGCTACGTATGCCCTGCCAATCCATTTGACACATTCTCAAGGATGTGATGTCTTCCTCCCGGGGTTGGGGTAAGCATTCGATGTGACCTCGACAGTGTGTCTGATGCTGGGGTAGGAGGGCGTGTGACCACTGTCACAGAACGGCTCCCTCCCCCGGGGGCTGCTGTGTTGTGGGGGAGGAGACAGTGTGAGGAAGAAAGGGGCCATCCACCCAAGAACCCTTTGGGGGTGATTCAGCAACACCTCCAGGGGCTAAGGCCTTCTTCTCCAGTGGACACATTAAATGAACTAGTGTAGCCATACGAGTTTTCTTTGCTTACCGGTGTAGGTGCAGGATCCTAGATATTTCTAAGATGACTAATTAAAGCCCCGGCAGGCTGAAAATCAACACCGTTACGTAAGACACTCAGAGAAGGTGGCCGGCTCTGCCTGTGGGGGTGTGTATGTGTAAAAGCTTTTCAATGTAATTATTACTCCATTCCGTAAAGTCATACTTTTGCTAACCCAAATCAGTAAACCCTTGTTAAATGGATAGGAACTTGTGAACACATCTGTCGAAAGTATTTTTTTTTTAATTTTTTATCCAGCAGACTATGTTGCGGGCCCAGCAGCAGAGCAGCCCTGAGCTGGTGGCCAGAGCACAGACCTGGCCTCTCGGCAGTGAAGCACCTCATGGTGGTGCACTTACTGCCCTTGCGTGCTCTGGGTGGGCGGGGCTTAGGGCCTGACTCCACCCACACGGCGCATATCTGCGTTTCTGCTGAGGGTTATTGGTACCTCCCTGTGTCTGAGATGAATTGCTTTGAGTTCTTCATGAACTTTTCCAGAGAGTTTACCAATAGCTGATCACGATGAACCAGGGCTGCACTTTGAAACCAGAGGCTGTCTATCCCACCATTTGAAACCATGTCAAACTTCCCAGTCGAACTGGGCAGCCTCAGTTCTTTGTCTCAAAAAAAAAAAAAAAAGGCCAGTATTCAGTTTTAAATTGCCAAGTTTTTGAAAGATATGTCTTTATAAATATAATGCTTACATTTTTACTTGAATTTATTGGGGCGACACTGGATAATAAAATTATATATGTTTCAGTGGTACAGTTCTATAAGACATCATATTTATACTGCACTGTGTGTTCATCAACCCAGGTCAAGTCTCCTTCCATCACCGTCTCTCCCCCTTCAACCCTCTTCTACCCCACCCTGCTTTCCCTCTCCTAATTACTATTCTCTTGTCTAAGAGGTGGGTTTTTGTTGTTGTTGTTGTTTTTGTTTGTTTTGCTCAATTCCTTCGCACAAAATAGAAGCAGACTCATAGATACAGAGACCAGACTGACACCTGTCAGAGGAGAGGGGGAAAGGAGGCTGGGTGAAAACGGTGAAGGGATTAATGTTTATATTTTACAAGTATGTGTTTGCGATACTTGCCCTTCTAGAAAAATGACAAAAAATATTTCATTTTATTGTCCCCATGTTCTAATCAAGAGACAACTTAAGATAACCAGGTGCACCTTACTTAGCCAGTCTGAATATAGAATACCACATAGACGGTAACAAGGTCCTGTTTCGCTAACAGAAACTCCGTCTCTTGCAGCCCCTGACACACACACACCGACGTCCAGCACAGCCAAAGTCAGAAAACTTGAACACAGAAATCAACCTCAGCCCTTACTTACCTCAAGATTGAAACCCATTTAAATTCCAAGAATAAGTAGCTGACAAAGATAATTTTCATAGATTAACATTTTTTCACCTGGGTTTTATATTTCTGGAAGAAATATACACTGCATTGGTTATGCATTGATCAAACTTTTATTGTGCCAGCTGTACTTCATAGACCTGAAAAAGTGATTCAAGCAAAACAAAAGAGCACATAAAAGCACAACTCTAATGGCTTCAAATCCCAAAGAGGCAATTACAAGTTTGATTCCAGTGATGCAGCTGGACTCCATTGGAAAACTAAACACCTTATCCATATTAAGTAGTTATGAAGGCTAGGGCTCGGGATGTAAATAATAAATTTGCACCGCAGTCATATTTGCAAAGTACGTCCCTTTTAATAAGTGGGAAGACTATAGTAATAAATTTCACACTAATTCATGTGCAAAGAAGAATTTTACAGAGTTCAAATGTGTTAAGGCAGGTAAAAAAATGTAAAGTCTGAAATAACTAATCATTGAGATAAAACAAATGCGAAAAGATTAGAATCGTGTGCACGGGATTGGATTGTAACTCTTTAACCACTTGGAGCTGGGTTCCGCCTAATGCAGCTTTTTGTATGCATGGTGTTTCTCTGCCTCTCTTTACAAGAAAAATTAAAGCAAATGGGGCATTGTGCTGCTTCCTAAATTAATGCACAAAAGCCTAGGACAAGACACTTCTAGAACTAATTATTGCATAGCTTAGAATATCTTTCTCTCCCCCAATTTTCAGACATAGAAA
>PVKM010012673.1:0-31337 GCA_004027735.1 Carollia perspicillata | reverse complement strand
AATTTAGAGTAAATTTTGCTGAACTCTTTTAAATTTGTTTGCGAAGAGCCACATCTAACAACTGAGTGTACTGAAGTCTTAAAAATCTGTACTTCTGTTAAGTTGCAGTAGTTTTCTTTCACTTAAGGATAGGTTGTATGTATCCGATAACTAATCATGTTGTTTTTTTTAATATATTTTAGGGAGGTGAACAGTCAAATTTGCTGAATTTAGTTAATACTTTATCCTCTACTTTTGTAAACTTATCTCAAATACCCTTCAAACTCAAGAAGGATATATAAGTATATAAGCAATAAGAAGTGATAGTTTTTCATTATCTGAAATTAAACTTAAAAATAGAAAAGATACCTCGTTTCCCACAATTATCTTTGTTAAACACATGGTAGATACCTGAAAAGACCTGGGGTTAAAATATTTTATAGGATCTCTTTCTGCATTTGAGCTCATTTCTTCTTGAGAAATTGTAAAGTTATGCAATTCTAATTACCAGGAACTGAGCTGAGTTCATTTATAATAGATTATCCCCTGTGAGAATCACTCCCCCCCCAACCCCTTGCTTTCAGATTGTTTGCAACTGGGAGATTTACCTCATTGAGATTGGCACAGATCTTCCCTGCACTGAAGTCTTGTATCATGGAGAAGCCTACAGGAACCTAGGGAAAGAGTTCTCCAAAAAAGTGTGTGTGACAGCAGTAGCTGGGTTGCCTTCTCCTCTCACCCCTACAGTCCCTTCTCTTGGCCACAATTCCAGACTCTCACTTAAAATGGAGGCAAAGAAGTGTCTCATTGAACACACAGATCAATGTTTCCCCACTGTAGAGTGATCTGATACCAATGGACTTCTTTAAGAAGTTGAGTCCCAAGCATGCATTATCAGAATTCAGCATGAATCTGATAAACTACCAGATTTCTCTCAGTCTGCTTCAGAACTTTGAGGTAGAAGAGGAGTGAGAGCAGGGAAGTGTGTTCTTTGAAGAGTCTGGCTAAGCATGAAGCTCTTTCATGGAAACAACATATTGAAACAATGTGCTTCTTGCTCTGGTTTTATTGAGAAGCCTTACACAAAAAGTATACCTAATTCTATATCTGTACTTAAAAAACTATCATCACATGACATTAAATCAATCAGGTTCATTGAAATATCTTTCATTTTGATGATGATTTGCCTAGGAAACCAGTTTGTTTAGTTTTGTGAAGAATAAAATATTTCTGTACAGAGTAGGTAGGACATCAGTGGTCATGATTAAGGAAGAAAGAGTGGTTTCCCACTCCTTTTTAAACCCATGGCCTAAAAGTTGAACAAATATAAAAGGGCTCAAACAAGACTTGCCTTTAAATAATCTTTACAGTGTCTTTAATAAGCTAAGTGAATAGAAACATAAGGAATTCATTTTCAAGAAAATAGATCTTGATTCTAAATTAAGAGGACATAAAAAAATGCATTCTAGATTTCAACAAGTTTAAAAGAGCTGGAAGCTGGTCCAAGATGTTTGACAAAGTAGTCTCTCTTTCCTATTTTCAATTACACTCAGTATGCCTTTTCTCACCCTCCTGTCTATTGCCCAGATTTCATAGGGAAGAATGGATATCATAATAGGGCAAGACTACATCAAAATAGTATTTAAACAATCAGATGAAACTGGTGAGACATTGGTAAAAGCTTTTTTGGCATTAGAAAGAGAAAAAGTAAATTAAAGAAGCTGGTGGTAGTGGCCTAGTAATGGAGTGGGATTTTCACTGCTTGTTTGTTTTCTGGGTTCTGAGTCCAGTGCCTAACCTCTCTTTGTTGCATGGAAGGAAAGAACTTTTGTATTTGGATAAATGCCATAGAAAGTGAAAATGATCATTGGCTTTGCTGGTGGTTTGACTTCAGAGCAAAGAGTTGTAGAAGAAGCTTTATGGATGGGAATTATAACCCAAAAAATTTAAAACAGAGGTTAGGATAATCTGAAAAAAAAAGGGCTTATTAATGGTAAGCTGCTTCTAGTCTACAACATACTATAATCCTCACTGCATTGTTAAAGATGGGCATTGATTTGTCCCCATTGGCCACGATTGCTGCCCCTAGTCAAATTATCAAATTGTCTTTATAATTTCTCCACTTTCCTAGATGTTTCCTTATTTCAGAAGATATGAAGACATGCTAGAACTAACCAAAAATTCTGATTATACGTAGGAACCTAAGAATTGGAGTTTAAAGTCACTATAGCTTGGAAATTTGGGCATCAGATGGAATGAGGTAGTTAAAGCTGACACATTCTATCTAAGGTGACCTCCAGTGAGTGATTTCCTTGAATGATCCCCTCCCACTGAATGGGAGGGAACTTGTTATTTGCTTCTAACTAATGGCAAAGGAAATGGCATGTCAATCCCATAAACGTATTTAGTTCTATAAGGCTCTGTCCCAGCAGACTGGGGTGAGAGAGAGTCTCCCTCTGGTCTTGAAGATAACATGTTGTGTGAGGACCTGTGAGAGGGCCACATGGCAGGGGACTGTGAGTTGCCTCTAGGAGCTGAGGGAAATGTTCTGTAATCATCATGTGAGAGGCTGAGGCCTTCTGTCAGAGTGCAAGGCAATGAAATTCTGACAGTAATCCAGATGAGCTTGAAGGTAAATTCTTTTCGAGTTGAGCCTGCAGATGAGAACATGGCCCCACCCACACCTTGACAGTAGCCTTATGAGATGCTGAACAAAGAGCCAGTTAAACTGTGATTAGAATCCTGCCCATAGCAACTGTGAGATAGCACACTGATGGCAATTTGTTGCGGCATAGAAATTTATATAATGAGTGACATCATGCTATGTTTATTTAAGGGACACCAAGAAATCAAGCAGAACTGCTATTTTTCTGGACACCAGCTAGCTCCTCTTCATCCTTTAAATCTCAGTTTAAAGGACTGATCCTTAGAGGTTGCCTCACCCAAGTGGATCTGACTATTCTTGAGGCGTCACTTTATTACTGCACCTGTAGCTTCTTTTATGGAACTTGTCACGCTTTGTGATATATGAGTGTATATACATGTAATTACAACTATAATATAGAATATATAGATATGTGTTATAATAATATATCATCTATATATACTATATGTTTATATATAATTATATTGTTAAGTACTTATCTATCTAGTTTTCTACTAAATGCTTTAGAACAAGAACTTTAATTTTAATTAAGAAATTTTAAATATCAGTATATGCTAAAATGTAACATATGCTGGCACATAGTAGAATAGGTGAGTAATAAATAGTTATAATTATCCTGAGCAATGGAATTTTTGCAGCTGAAATGAAAATGTAGATTACTGAAAGTTTCATATAACATTGGAAATCAGATGGGTATTTAGAAGATCAGCTAAAAAGAGAACATGAAATAGAATGTTTTAAGTTCATGGGAATGGTTATCTAAATATTATTTTCTGATACTTGCTCTCATTTGATCTAAGTGCATGTAGAGTATTAATTAACTTATCTAGTAAAATTAAATTATTCTACTGAATGAATAAATCTCTTACTATTTCCTTCTAAGAGAAATAGGAAGCCAATGACATTACTCAATATCAGTTCTCACAAAGGTTGGGACAAAAAGTGTTCTTCACCTGTGGACAGAAGATCATTGAGCTGTGATGCTATTTAAAGAGGCTGTGACTCACATGCACACTCAACATTGCCTGTTGACTATATCCATTCATAAATATGTACCAATAAGCTCCAAATGCAAGCAAATGTCATTGTGATTAATAAATTAAATCACATGTAAAATATCTTCTCAATCAAGAGGTATTTTAAGAGGCTAGCCACTAAATCACACCCCATAGGGTTAATTTTGACCATGTGCCTTTGGACAGTTATTTAAAATTCAGCTTTATGAGATAATGACAAATTGTGCTTTAACGTAATTGCACTTGTTGATCTCCTTCCATAAGTAAATTGTCATCTCCATTGCTCCACATATATAGCCCTTTTAGATTTTTGCTGAACCCATAGGTGCAAAATGGTATCTTATTATGACTTCAATTCTAGTGAATTAATCATGTATTTATATATTTTATATGTTTCCCGGTCATTTTGTTTTCTTACCTCTGATGTTGGTTCATGATTTGATGTTTTTTTCTAGTGAGTTATCTATTTTTTTAAAGATTTTATTTATTTATTTTTAGAGAGGGGAAGGGAGAGAGAAGGAGAGGGAGAGAAACATCAATATGTGGTTGCCTCTCATGTGCCCCTTACTGGGGATCCAGGCATGTGTCCTAGACTGGGAATCAAACCAGCAACTCTTTGGTTCACAGTCCGGCACTCAATCCACTGAGCCAAACCAGGCAGGGCTGAGTTATCTATGTCTTACTGATTTGTATGAAGTTTTTCTTTTTTTAATTTCAAGATATACATCTCTCTCTTTTGCTTGGTTGTATGTGTTGCAGAAACATCTCCCAGTTCATTTCTTTGCTCTATTTGTGGTGTCTTCTGATGCAAAAAAGTTAATTTTTACTTGGCCAAATCCAATAGTATTTTCCTTTTTTTGAGTCTTAAGAAATCTTTTCTGGAATTCTGGTCAAGATGGAGGCATAGGTAGACACACTTTGCCTCCTTGCACAACCATAAGAAGGATCCCATCTAACATCAAAATAAAGAAACACCTGGAACTGCCAGGAAATTGAACTATATGGAAGTCTGACAACCAAGGATTTAAAGAAGCCATATTCATCAAAATAGGTAAGAGGGGTGGAAATGGGGAGCTGGGGCAGAGAGGAGCAGTGTGGTGGCAGCGAGGCAGTAGTGGTGAGGCAGCTGGTGGAATGAGGGGTCCCACATTCACATATGGTAGATAAAATCGGGAGGGATATCTTGGGAGTGTATGGCCCCAGCCCAGACCATATAGCCCAGGGTTCTAGTGCCAGGAAATAAAGCCTCATAACTTTTGGCTGTAAAAACCAGTGGGAGTTGGGGTGATGGAAGAAAATTAAAGTCTTAGAGAGGCTGTTTAAAGGGCCCACACAGTTCTAGAACAAACACAAACTGACCCACTCTGGGAACCACCACTGGGTCGGGACCTAGAGGGACACCATTTGCATGTGGGAAGAGGATGAAGTGTCTGGAAATTCAGTGAGTGAGTGCCAAACAAGCCTCAGTGTCATTGTCCCCTCTGTACCCCTCCCCCCACATTCAGAGCAACAAAGCAGTGGAGCAGGTTGACCTGCCCTGGCGAATACCTAAGGCTCAGCCCCATACAACTTAACAGGTGTGCTAAGACAGGGAGTCATAGCAGCTCTACCTAATACACAGAAACAGATACAGGGAGCCTGCCAAATCAAGGAGACAAAGAAATACTGCACAAATAAAAGAACAGAACCTCAGAAAAGAAGTAAGCAAAATGGAGATAGCTTACCTATCAGATGCAGAGTTCAAAACACTGATGATAAGAATGCTCAGAGAACTCAATGAATATGGCAAAAGCATAAGGGAAGAAATGAAGGCTTCACTAAGTGAAATAAAGAAAAGTCCTCAGGGAACCAACAGTGAAGGGAAAGAATCTGGGGTTTAAATAAATGGTTTGGAACATAAGGAAGAAATAAACAATCGATTAGAACCAAATGATGAAAAAAGAATTAAAAAAAAAACAAACAAACTGAGAAGAGAATAAGAAGACTCTAGGACATCTCCAAAAGTGCCACCATTTGAATCATAGGGGTGCCAGCAGGAGAAGAAGAAGAGCAATAAATTGAAAACTTATTTGAAAATATAATGAAAAAAACTTCCCTAATTTGGCAAAACAAGTAGACATACAAGTCCAGGAAGCACAGAGTCCCAAACAAGATGTACCCAAAGAGGAACGCACAGACACATCATAATTAAAATGCCAAAGGTTAAAGATGAAGAGAGAATCTTCAAAGCAGCAAGAGTAAAGCAGCAGAAAGTTACCTACAGAGCAGTTCTCATAAAATTATTAGCTGATTTCTGAAGAGCAATTGCAGGTTAGAGGGGACTGGCAATATGTATTCAAATTGTTGAAAAACAAGGACCTACATCCAAGATTACTCTAATCAGCAAAGCTATCATTTAGGATCAAAGAGCAGATAAAACACTTCCCAGACAAGGTAAAGCTAAATAAAGGAGCTCATCATCACCAAGCCCTTATTATACAAAATGTTAAAGGGACTTATTTAAGAAAAAGAAGATCAAAACTGTGGACATTAAAATGACAGCAAACTGACAACTATCAACAACTGAATCTAAAAAACAAAAACAAAAACTAAGCATATAACTACAACGGGAACCAAATCATAGATATGGAGATCATTTGGAGGGTTATCAGTGGGGAGAGGGAGAGGGAGAGAGAGAATGGGGGGAAAGTTACAGGGACTAAAGAAGTATAATTGGTAGGTACAAAATAGACAGGGGGAATATTAAGAAAAGTATAGGAAATGGACAAACCAAAGAACTTATATGCATGACCCAGGGACATGAACTAAGGAGGGGATTGCAGGTGGAGTGGGGCAAAGGGGGAAAAATGGGACAACTGTAATAGCATAACCAATAAAATATACTATTGAAAAAGAAATCCTTTCTTTTGCTAGTTTATAAATGTATTCTCCTTTATTCTTTTTCTGAAAGTTTGAAAAATTTGCCTCCACATTAAACTTTTAATGATCCTAAAAGAATAAGTTTTATACACTTACCTTCATCACAATGTCTTTTTATGCTTATGCAGAAGGAACCCCATGGGACCCAACTGCCATCCTGTAAGTTAGCATGTGTTACAAGAAACCTGCCTGAATATGGCACCTACACAAATCTGAACTAGCAACTTTTCATTTGGGAATGGACTTGCAAGCTCAATCCCAAAGTGCAACTGTGTGACTTCTTGGAAAGCACCAACTCAGTATTTCAAGTATTTTTAAAGTTGCATGCTAATTTTGTATTTCAAACTACATTCTCCAAATTGTGAGTGTTTTCGCTCCCTAGGTGGCTAACCTGATCTTTTTGTCTTAGCTGAAAGAAAATGCTTTGTGACAATGTGGGCCAAAGGGACTGACTAGAGGCAATGCCATGAGAAACATCCTTTGGAAACATTAGACATCAATAAAAGTCACCAATGTTGCTGATGAGCAGCAGCTTCTGTTCCAACTGTTTAAAAGATTTTATTTTTATGCTGGTATTAGTGACTTTAAATATTTTCACAAATCCAATTTCAAGGGGTCTCATTTTATACATTAAATATCTCTCCTTACATAAAGAAGAAATGTGTTCATAAAAATTATTTGGAATTTCATGTATTCTCCCTGAAATGCCTAGTTATTAAGAAATTCTCAATCCTTTTCCCTAGAGACATTAGGAAAACTTTTTAGAGATGTCTAATCTCAATAAAAAACTAAAAAATGGCTTAAATTTTTCCCATATAATTTTTCAGTATGCAACAATAAAATGCCTGGTATTTTTTCTGTTGCTTCCATATGGAATAAAGGAAGATTCAACTCATATTGACCAATAAAAACAGGTGTCATTTGGATTAAATTGAAATGAAATTATTCTAATTACATATTGATGTTGGTATTTCATTTCATATCTGTGTAAAATTAAGTGGCATGATGGCATCACATCTGAATTCTGCTCCTATGAAGATCCTGCACCATTTCATATGGATATTGAAGCAATTTGAGAGACTGCCTTTGTTATTTTCTTGGGCATTTAGAAATATGCGTTAGAGATAGAAATATAGTCTGGCTGAATCGATACAGGGTAGTAAATATTTAAGTATGTTAGAATAAAAAGAGGTAAAGTAGTTAAGCTTAATCCTGGGTAATAACCATCCCAGCCACTGGCCTGCTTTTGAGCTAAGAACACACCTGCTTCCCTTTGCATCCTTTGCCAGAATGTGTGTAACACTTCAAGCTGGGATTTTAAGGACAGTCAATACAGATTACTGCAGAATCTCATTTATATGACACCCTGGGTGTTCTGAGAAGAACCTGGGAAACCTATGTAGAAGTTTATAGACCAACAAGACTTCCATATTAGGCTTTGCCTTGGCTCTGGGTATGTTGTGAGCCCCTATTGTATAATCCCTCTTGATGGAGAGGTACCTCTTGCAATGAAAGTCGAATGCATTATTTTGGCTATTTAGTCTTCCCAGCTGCCACATGTCTTATTTTATGTCTAGTAGGCAGCTGGTTACAGCTGCCTGGAGACACTTTTATCCATTAGAGTCCTTTGGTAAAGGCTGGTGCTTCTCGAAACTTAGATCATGGGTGGTAGGTGTCTCCACAATGATGCTGATGAGAGAGCGCAAGCAGCTTTGAACTTTGAAAGGAACTCTGACTATAGAGGCACTCTGAAGCCTCAGGTTCCAATCCTCTTCTGAACTTTATTTTTCTTTTAAATATTAATCTTGGTCATTCTACCTCTGCCTTTGAATCCTCAAAAATGGATTAAAATATTGATATAGGGAAAAGATACAGGGTGCTTGTTTAGGGTGATGTCTCTGCAGAATGCACAGCATTTTAACATTACTAAAAGAGGTTTATATCTATTTTCTTATAACCTTTGTTCAAATTTATGCAGGAGCCATAGTGACAATCCGATGAGTTGTGGATATCAACTGATGAGGAGAGGACCAAGGGAAGGAGCTCTAAGTGCTTCCTTGCATTGATACGTGAAAGAAATTTCTGTTTCATTTAAGTTCTGGTGTGTGTGTGAGTGTGTGTGTGTGTGTGTGTGTGTGTGTGTGTGTGTGTGTTACATTTGTTAGGGAAGTCACATCAAACATTCAGGTTAATAGACTTCTGTACTTTCTTTCCCTTATAAAGAATCTGTATGTATGGATTCTCAGAGGATTTTTTCTTTGTATTATAGATATGTGTTGATTGGTCATAACATTTTGGAGTAGAACACAGAGCTGATCTACTAATTGACGGAGAAATTTCCTTAACAACTATTAGTGCAAATGCCATCTTCTGCTGGGATACCTCCAAATGCGCTGCTGGGAGACGGTACGTTCCATGGGTGGGCAGCATCAAATAAACTGGAAATAGAAGAGACACATCCTACTCTTCATTCATGATTCTATTTTCACACTTTATTGATTTCTTTTTCTTGAATTTACCTTTGTCCTTTTCTAACCCCAATCACTAGTTTTTGTTATTTTTGGTTACATAGCAAATCTATACCCCTGCCCCTTTCACAATATACATGAAGAAAGAGTTTGTTCTCTTAATAATGAGGAACATTAATGTCAGACTCTATTCTTTGCTTACATGAATGGCCACATCCAGTCACTGTGCTTTCATTAGGTAATTCTATTAATTAGTCCATCAAATCTTAGATGATTGGTAACTGCCCAGGGCCACACAGCTAGTAAGAAGCTAAATCAGGGCTCAAAATCAGGCTATTCTATGCCACAGTCCATGCTATTACCATTTTTCTGAACTTACCTTTTCTTCCCCACTCCCTGGTTTAAATATTCCCTTCCATCAGTGGTTACCCCATAATGGGATCTTTATCATTTTTTCTCAGCTCTTCTCTGTCATCATGGTCACTATTCTTTGTCTGGCTTGAGGTCCTCCTCCTCCAGATTGTGGATGAAGAGTGTGAGCAGGAAAGAGACAAGCGTTGGCCATTAGTCAGCAGCCCTTGAGCCCTCCATTCTTTGTCTCCCTCACTGAGTGAGCCTTTGTGAAATGCTTTGCTAGGCAGAGTATACTTTTCTCCTTCTGTTGTCATCAGGGAAAGCACATACATTTAAAACAAGTTGTAGATATAATTTCCCTTAATCTATTACACATGGTTTAGCATACCCACTTTAACTGAGAGGAAGCCCTGGGGTCTATTCTGGGCTTTAAGAAGTGAAATATCTTAGGAATTGTGATGACATGTTAAACTGAGAAAGGACGATAAACAGCAAACTCTAGAAAACTTACTGAGCATTCTAAGCAGTTTTAGTAATTGGAATAAAAACAGACCATTTGAATGTTTTCACGTGTTTTTCTTTCATCCTGTTTACTGTAAACTCATAGGTAGTATGCTATATCCACATATTATGAACATTTCATCTAAATTCATTGAAGGTGGAACTAGGAAAAGCACATCTGACTTGACTCGCAAACTGACTATTCTCATATTATGGATGACGCTCCTTCTTGGGTTAAATTGCTGCTTCTGCTCTATATCACTGTAGCTACATTTCCATTTCAATTCAGAAAGAACAAAGAAGCATTAGCCAACCCTGGTAAAAATTCAAATGTCATGTGGGCCAAATCAGGTTGCTTAGGCAGTGGAACAAAAATATTAAATATTTTACTATGTCTCATTGAACTTTGCATTTTGTAGGAACTCTGGAATTCAGAAACAAAGTGATGATTTGGTTGTTGCTCTCATTGACTGTATGCCAAGTGTACCGTAAGTAAGGAAACACGTGTTGAGTATCATGGCATCTGCTGTATGCCCTTTTACGTCATGTGACTTTTTATAGAAAGGAAGGTGGGAGAGAAAGTCGGGAGAGAAAAGAGCTGGCCATAGGATGAGCCACTCAGGTCTCCATCTTGTATTGAGATCTCAGTCATGCTTAGAACAAATAAGACTTCGGAATCTCTGGAAGTGAAATAAATACTACCCAATGATAATGCAGGTACTCCCAGTTTTTCTATGACCACCTAATATTTGGACCATTTACAGCTTGAAAAAATTTGTTTTCTTTATTGTAATTCTGATAGGCAAATTGTTCTAAGAAAGCTTGTTTCAAATGTCTCTGGAGCATTACTGTTAACAAATACCTTGTACGAAAACATTCAGAAGGTAGTCCTGGTTTCAACAAAGAAAGAGTGTTCTTTCTTCCCATTTCTCAAACTCTAATATGCCAATTTGTGTTGAGAATCTGGGAGGAAAGGGTCAGGGTGGGGAGGAGGTAGAGTACTCAGAGGTTCCCCAAACATTTTGTCCAGAGAATCCTTTTATTTCCCCCATGGAATGACACTCAGATATTAATATCACATGGGACACACTTTTTAAATGCTCTTTTTGAAGACATGTTGGATAGTTGCAAGATTAAAATCCAGTTATAATGAAGTTATTTCAAACTGGGGGCTGAAAATAGTATTAGAACCACTAACATTAAGAATAACATATGCTATTAATCATTGCTGAATATTTTATAAATAATGCCAGTAACTCTGTCAACCATAACTTAGAGGAAGGCCACTGGTAGCTTCTTCATTTCACTGTGACAGTCCACTGATAACACTTAGAAAGTCCTTTTGCTTTTGAGGAAAATCTAAGTTTGGTTGACAGGCTATAAACCTTCTCTCCCTTTCTGGTCCTACATATATTTCATGTCCTTAAAAACCTTTTTTAGTTTCTATTGAGTTTTTAAAAGTAATATGTCAGGTTCTAATGCTCCTGCTGGTTTAAGGAAAAATGCTCTAACTAATAAATTATAATGAATTGTCAGTCTCAACAGGCCTGTGACCTTCACTCAGCGGGGGGCTTGGGGCTAAACTCCATTTCCCCCTCTTCTTGTTGGAGCCACTTTTCTTATGTTAGCCTGTCCTCTTAATTTATGGGTGGGCTGCCCACAGGACAACTCACCTGCAAAAATAGTTCATGCTGTGGTGTTTATTATACTAAGTAGGTTTCATGCTGACTGAGAGTTTTTACAAGGGGATGGAGTTGCTGTCAAGATCTTCCATCATCTGAGCAAAGCTGACACTCAAATTCTCTCCTGTTTCAGCGTATTAAATCTAGTTGGTGATAGTAGGGTGGCTGGGAGTGAGATGGATCACAGTGGTGTGAAGTCTGCCTACATGTCTTGTTCCAGAACCTTTGAGAATCTGATTTTAGTAAAATGTATCAATGAGACAGCAAAATAAAAAGGCATGCATTAGGAAGAGTAAAACAGTGCTCTAGTAGCAGAAGGTAATGAAAAATCTCTGTACAGTCTACATGAAAGAATGTAAAATAAGTAGCTTCAAGCTTTTTTTTTCTGAGTTAAATACTCACTGGATATATTTTCTTTATCCTCTGTTTTTAAGCATCCCTGGCTTATTAAATTAATATGGTCTCTTCATAGAAAATTTGAAAAGAATAGAATACAATCAAAAAAAGGAAAAAAAATCCTACCACCCTCTCTTAGGGGCAATTATTCTTAACACTGTTGTTTATTTTTTTCCCAGTGAGTCTTCTAATGCATTTTCCCCATACTTCTGACAATGTAATATACACAACTTTGGGTGGGGGAGTTGGCCTAACATTTTATCATAAGCATTTCTCATCTTACTAAACACCCTTGGCGAACATACATCATTTCCAATGCTAAATAGTGCTTTACAGGATACACGTATTGTTTAGTCATTCTCCTACAGTGGAATAACCTTAATGCTATGCTCAGTCATATGGGCTTTTATTTTGATATTTTCTTTTTTTCTCTCTCTCCCCTCTCCCATCCCCTCTCTCTTTTTTGCAAATACTCCAAAATTAAATTTATTCTGGTAACTGAGGGCCTTTGTACTGATGTCTCTTCTGCCTTCAGAATGCTTCTCCTAGGTCCGCAGAGGGAACCTCTGGGGGAATGACTGATGGAGTCATTCATTCACTGCTTGCCCTGGGCCCCCTGGAACATGGGATCCTTGTCTGTTTTGTTTAGCACAAAATCTTTAGCCTCTCCAGGGCTCCTTGGGTCATTGTTGGTGGTCAATAAATATGTATAGAATAAATTAATAATATCAAAGCTTAGGTTATTTCTTTTTGCCTTTTTTTGCTTATTAATAGTATGAAAAATCTTTCTATTAAAAATTTTATCTGCATTTTGAATTGTCTCTTTGGAATCCATGATTAAAATGAATATTCCTAGGCAAAAGGCCTGAACATTTTCACATTGTTGACACCTGCCATTTGGCTTTTGTGAAAGTTTGTACCATTTATATCAGCTGTGAAGTTATGTTCTTCTAACCTTCATCTCAACTACAATTCTCATCCCAACCAGGGTTAGCTCATTTAAAACTAAATCCAGCAAAAACTAGCATTGTGCAGTTTAACTGAATGTCTTAGATTAATATTTTATTATTTGTGTTCTTCTTTGTGAGCAGTGTAAGTTCATTACTCAGTTATCCCTTAGGTGTCTTTATATTTTCTCATCAGTTACATTTGTTTCTTTGTAAGCCGAAATCTTAGTCTTTCATTTAGCACATGTATTTAAATTTTCAGTTTACTTTAACATTTGAACAGTCATTCATAAGTCAAATTTTTGTCTTTTTACTTTTTGTAATTTATTCCATAATTTTTAATCCTAGAAATCCTACCTTCTTCCAAGATCAGATAAATATTTATTTTTCTTGTAAATTTTATGGTTTGATACTTCTTTTAAACTTCTAATTTAATTTGTCTGAATTTGTTTGTATATAATGTGCAGGAAGGATTTAATTAGAAATTTTTCCAAATGGCATGTAACTGTCCCTGTCTTTCCAACTGATTTATGGTGCCCTTTATCTTGAAACATTTTTGAAGTAACATTATAAATTTAACTATTGAAATTAGTTACTATTGAAACTAGTTTCAATAGCTGTTACTATTGAAATTTAAAAAATTTAAATGTATTTATAACTTTCAGAAAATACGTGGCTTGGTCCTTTTAAAAAGTGAAAAAAATTATTTTGGTGTTGTACTGACTCCTGATTAACATGCTGAAAACATTCTTAGAATATTAACAAAGGCCTTTTAAAATCTTTATACTTAAATAAGTTTTAACATCAAAATTTAAAAAAACACTGTAATGTAATGATGCTGAAGTTAAAAAGCCAAACAAATTTGATAGAAAGGATAGTCATGTATAAAACAAAGATTTAATATCTAGAATACATGAAGTATTTTTATATAAAAGGCAAAAAACAAAGTAGGAAAATGGGCAAAGGTTAGGAATAAGCAATTCATAGAAGAAAAATGAAAATGACTATTGAACAAGTGAAATATGTTCAGTCATGAGTAATTAAGGGATTGTAATTTCAAACAAATATATTTTACCTTCATCATCTTGGCAAAAATTTTAAAAGCCCAATAAGACTCAGTACTTTTCATATACTTTGTTGGATATGTAAACTGGGACAGTCATTTTGGGGAAACATTCTCAATAACCTAAGTGAATTAAAAATAAATATATATTTTAACCTAAAAATTTTATTTTATTTCCAGATTTTAGGTTGTAAAATTACTTAGACATATATCCAAAGAGGCCTTTTAAATATCTCTTAAAGGATGTTTAAAGGTTAACTGTTTATAATACTGAACTATTTGCTCACAATCTAAATTTCCATTCACGGGGAATGGCTGAACAAATATGACAGCCTAACCATATGATGAATACTACTCAGCAGTCAAAAAGAATGAGCTAATGGCATCCTGGCATGGAGAGAACTTCAGACATATTGTGAAGTAAAGATAGTTGTGGAATAATGACCAGGGGAGTCCAGCCTGCGGC
Organism: Carollia perspicillata; assembly: GCA_004027735.1. NCBI lineage: Eukaryota > Metazoa > Chordata > Mammalia > Chiroptera > Phyllostomidae > Carollia > Carollia perspicillata. The sequence continues at coordinate 16,881 of PVKM010012673.1, read as the reverse complement.
CCGCAGGCCACGTGCAGCTCAGGATGGCTATGAATGTGGCCCAACACAGAATTGTAAATTTACTTAAAACATTATGAGACTTTTTTGTGATTACATGTCACAATGTATTTAATGTGTGGCCCAAGACAACTCTCCTTCTTTCAGTGTGGCCCAGAGACACCAAAGTTTGGACACCCCTGAAGCTCATTCACGTTTACACAAAACAGTGCTCTATGGTACTAGATTCTATCTGTACGTCTATCTGTCTATCTAATCAATAAATATATCAACTGAATGCATGTGAGCATATAGAGAAAAACTTTGGAATGACAGATATCATAGTCATAATAGCAGTTGGTTAAAGAGAGAAGAATGGGGATTGTGTAAAGGCAAAGGTAGATTTCTGCTTTTATCTTGAGTTTCTATATGCAGATTCTACTTAGGAATGGCATTTATTTATTTAGATATTGTGTACCCATGTGTGTGTGTATGTGTGTGTGTGTGTGTATTTGATTTTCAGTTTGGCTTTTAGAAACCAATGCTACAATAAAAAGTGTTGGAATACATTGATTTGTTCAATCATTCACTTATTAAGTAGTTTACAAATATACTTTTATTAAAAAGAAATCAAATTATATCCAAGCATTGGAGGAAAAAGCCATTGTGGATTTAAGTTGTGTCAAGAACAATGCTAGGCTCTTCTCTGTTCAGACTGAATCCATATAAATGGTCGTAAATATAAAAGACATGAAAATAGAATATGAATGAAGCATAATTGAATGAAAGAATATGTAGCCACATTAGGAAACTAGGAGAGAAATAGTGTGAGATATTTTCTCTGACACAAAATGCACGTTGGTTTTCTCTACCAACAACAACCAATTCTCTAACACCAACTGAGTGTCAGTTCAGTTCTGACACTAATTACCTAATTAACTGAAGTTAGCACAGACTCCACAGGTTAAGGTCTCAGTCCTATATGAATGTCCTTATATCAGACACCAGCAGTAAATGGGGTGCCCAGTTGACTACAAATTTAGGGTGCTCCCATAACCCCTTCCTCAAATAGTTCAATTCACAGAACTCGGAAAAACATTTTACTTACATTTACCGCTTTATTATAAAGGATACAACTCAAGAACAATCTGAGTTGTTCCTTAAGTTCTCTTTAAGGAAGAGAACTTAAATGCAAGAAAAATAATGTATTGAGTTAGTTATTTTTAACTCAATTTTAAAAGTTAGGCTGCTTTTAAATATCTTGAAATATTTCTTTTTCATTTATTATTTTTTACAATATTCATGTAAGCTGCCCAAAATTGCCTGTTTTGTTTTTATGCAGATTTTAAGCAATACCTCATGGTTGCCAGACTTTCCATTTCTAATTGTGGAACTTCTCAATGAAGTAGAGTGTTAAGAAGAAAATTTCAAAATTTATTTAAAAGTATTGAAGAATTATTTTAAATAGAATTTCATGGAGCAATGTTTCCATCATAGAAATAAAAGACCTGTTTTTCCTGCCAGCACCAGGGTAACACTTGTTCACTGTATTTTGTTCTGGCTGCTGAGACAATATGACTAGCAAAAGAATATCCTATCTGAAGTTGGACATTGGACATTGTACTGGTGTGAAATAGTCTGCAAATGAGATATGGGTGAATTTTCACAACAAAATACTGTGGCTTTCAATTTTCTCCCACAGTTTTAATATTTTATATTACTAAAAAGTTCACCAGAAATATACATTAGCTTTCTATATCAACATAAGCAAAATGACAAATGTGCATGGCATCCTCACATTTTGTAACTTAGAATTAGTATTCCAAATCCTGAGGCTGTCCAGAAAATGTTTATCCCAGGAGAAAGTTTTTCACACCAAGTTAGTTTATTCAAATTAAGGTAACCCCTTTTCCTATTTTTCTTTATTTGGCTAGATTTCTATTCACAAACAAGGTATCAGGGAGGTATCCATCACCAGGTTCCCAATGTCTCAAATTTCCACATAGAAAATGTGTTTTCTTTCTGCTGCAACAAGGAACCTGAGGATTCAGTGATTAGTTTGACGGTAAATTTGATTTCACCTGAATCTCATGGCTATTATTATTGTTTTGATTACCAATGTGATATTACAGAGATTCTATCCCACCAATTTTCCTGTGATTTTTCTCAGGTTAAAGTATCTGAAAAGTAGAAAATCTGTAGAGAAGGCAATTCCAGTAATTAAGAATTTTAATGAGAATTCTAGAGTTTTATATACAATTAACTACCAAACATTGCCCCTTGGATGTCTGCTAGGTATTGTCGACTTAACATGCCCAAAAGAGATCTTCTGATTCTCCACCCACGAAACGCCAAATGCAACAGACACCTTTACATTTGTCAAAAACTGAAACCTTGTACTCTACCTATGCTTTCTCAGGTTAGTAAATGACATCACCCACTTAATCCTCAATCCCAAATCCCAGTAAACATCTGATTATTCTCTTTCTCTCATCCAGTCCATTAGCAAGCTAATTGACTCCTTTCTGCCCTATGTCGAGATTCGGCCTTTGCCTATACCTCTGACTTTACAGCGAATAACTCCTCATTCTTTATTTGTTCCTTATGCCCCAGCCACACTCACCTTTGGGCTCTTCCTGAAATTTAATAAGTTTCTTCTTGCCTTAAGACTGGTACCACTTTTTCCTTGGCCTGGAATGATTGTCATATCATCACTTAGTTGGCTCCTTCTTGTCATTTAGATCTCAGCTTATATTTCTCACCTCCTCAGAGACTTTCCTGACCACACAATCTAAAATAGCTGGTCCAGTCACTAAACGTTTTGTTTTATATCTCAACCGAACATCTAACAAACATTTTCCTGTTTATTATCTATAAGTTTTTAAAGAGAGATACCTAATTTTGTTCACTACAGTAGGCTCTATGCCTAGAAGAGGGCCTAGGTACATCGCAGGGGTTCAGTGACTGAGTACGTGATGACCCGTTGCATGATGATAACATGTTGGAATCGATGGTCCTAGTGAATTGTAGCTTGTAATTTGTACTTCACAACCTACCGGCACCTTCTGCCTTCTTTCTCCCCTAGTGACTATTGTGCTTTTTGTCTCTTCTTTTCCCTTTGACTTCCTCACTCCATCTGCATTTCACTTTTCTCCTTATGAAGCTTCTTTCACCCTCTAGCCTTTTTCTTCACTATCACTTACCTCCTCACTCTTTGCTCCAAACTGGACGTAAAATGAGCCCAGGAGATCTTTTTAAAATACTTATTTTATTTGTTGAATAAAACTTTAGTTTTCTTGTCCTTAATTTTAAAAGGAGAGAAATTGAATATTTTATTTTTAAGAAAAAAAATATATATAAATTGATTTTTAGAAAGCACTTCTATATGTTAGTGACCTTAGAGAGGTGGGAGAAATCATCTCTCCTCTGCTCCTGTTGCAATGATTCAAAGACTTTTGAACATCTGTAAATCAGGTGCTTAACCGAAAGAGACATTCCCAGAGAAGGAAAAACTTGATGTGCATTGAAAGAAATCTAGAAATCAAGAAAAAGGACACTTGTGTCCTCTTCCTGGGACTGACCACCTGAAATTCTAGAATAAGAAGCTCATTCTCAAAACACTCAGGAGGCACCTCAGTGGAGGGGAATTGTGACTCCAGGGACTCAAACCACACACTGTCACACCCCTTGGATCAAATGCCGGCGTGCAATGAACGTCCTTGGTTTTACCACACTGCAGTTTCGACTACTTATCATCAACACTAGCTGATTCTTCTAGTTTGAAAATAGAATGTCGCTAATGATTTCACCTGGAAAAGTGTTTATCCTGGGTTTTTCCACCTGGTTATGGAGTTCAGAAGAAATAGTGGCTCTGCAGAGATGAAATGCTACTTAATGAGAATATGTTTTGAAGATTCAGGAGTTAGTTCAAGAGAACAACAAATTAAAATTAAAATAACAGTGGATCATTCCAGAACTAGATTGGAGTAGTCATCTAATATGTGTATGTGAAAAAGTGAGAGACTGAAGTAGAGAAATTGAAGAAGGGAAACCATTAAATTAAACCAAATAATTTCCTTGGTTATACTCTCACAATATAACATGAAAGTATTAGAATATAATAGGAACACAAGGCTCAATGTTTTCTTGTATTTATAGAGTAGGCAAAAGGGCTTGAACACTATTTAATATTCATTGTTTTCTCAAATTCCTCATTAAAATGTGAAATGTCTAGGAATATTAGGAGTGACTAAACAGATTACAAAAGATAATATTAAGCCTTGCATTGAAATTGTTAAGATGAATCAATTTTGTTTAATGAAGAAAACATTTCAGTTAAAGATCAGGCTTCATTATGAATGCCGATAGCTATGAACTTTGGATGCAGATGTGAATTCTAGAATTTTTGACAGTTAAAAACTTGTGACATGTAACAACTGAGAAATGTTGTTTATTTATCTGAGGTGGAAGAAATAAAACTCCTCAAGTGGTTCCTTCTTTCATGCTAATCAAGATATTCACATTCAAACAGTACAGGACTTAAGAGATGAGGGGAAAGAAGGAGGAAAGACAAGAAAAGGAAATATTTTAAAATTTTGGTGAGGCACCAAAGATATACACATGAGAGTATGTTTTCTTCCACCTAGACTGTCACAAATCTGGAAAACAAGGTTGAGGCCCCAGTAAGAATTTGGGCCAAGATGTACTGTTGTCTGTCACTTGTAGATGATGTGTAATATAGATTTTAGCTGCACAGCTGTGAAGACACAGGCCAGTGCCCTCCAGTTCCTGAGACTTCTGGCTTTTGCATCATTCAGAGATTCAGTCTTATTCCATGATGGTATTCTCCCCTGCACATTTAGAATATGGTAACAGCAAATGTATCATATGAGTCCCATGTGCCTTCATTTTAATATTTCTTCATTAGAAGAGTAAATTACTAAGAACTCATTCAGGTATTTGAAACACGAAGCCAGTTATAATCAGTCCTAACAGTTCATGTAGTTCATCAGCCTCTTGACTTTGTTTATTAGAGAGTCATAATACAATCTGCCTTTAAATTCAGAGGATTTGCGGTGTATCCTTCATGAATGTGGCTTTCCTTCAGAGCAGGGAATTCTCTCTGGATTTCCTGACTTTGCCAAGCTGACTTTTCCTGACTTTGGGAGAGTCACAGTTGCTGGAAGTCTGCAGACATGACCCCCAGGAGATGGCAGTAGCAGAAATGTGAGGAACAGGTAAAGCAATAAGGAGTGGTGCAGACTGTGGCAAACTGGAGGGTGTGTGCCCAGCCTAAGAAGGAAACCTGGTATTCGGCACCATCTGATCTATTACCAGGTTATAATGGTGCCCATCATTGTCAGATCACCCATTTTATCTGGAAAGCCGAAAATTTTAAAAATGTATTTTAGTGTAAAATCTCTGAATTTTAGAATATTGGTAACTAAATCCATTAAAAAGCAAAAAACGCCATGCATGACAAACAAACCCGATCTATAATTCATAATCAGTCGAGAAGCTTCCCTTTCAGCCTTCTGACATTGACAGGAGATTTAAAAATGACCTCTTCACACAGTTACAATTTGGAGCCTGAGCTGGCTGCTCTTCATACAGCCTTGTACATAAAATATCGCCTGTTCCTTGAGGCATGTGTGCATTATGTTTGCCTCGGTAGAGAGCAAGTGCCTTTGAAGAAAAGATCTGGGTTGTCGCCATCTCTGTATCCCTTGAGTACTTAATCCCGACGCTTTACATGTGTGAGGCACACACTCATGTTCATTTCATAAAAGAATGATAAATACCACAGATTGTCATCCTTTGGTCCCATTTTAAGTCATTCAGGTTATAGTATTATTGCAAAAACAAAAGAAATTGAGTATAAATATCGGTCTTTGTGTGTGTTATTCCGTTAAGTTGTTGCCAAAACACTTCGAACTGGTTTCCTACTACTGTTACCTAAAATATGGTTACACTTTGGTAATATAAATGGCTGAAGAATAGGGTTCAGTCTGGTGTGGGGGCCCCTGCCTGTGTTTTACCACTTGTAAATTCCACTTGCATTATCTCATTTGCTAGAGCTACTGTGTGATATGGAGTTAGTTCAATTATTTAAAAACTCTTACTTATAACAATAAGTTTTATATTATGCCTAGTTCATGAGATTATGTATTCTAGCACTTAGTAAAATTCTTAGCAAATCAATTAAAGATCAAAAGGTTTAAAAATACCTTCTGATACTATTAAAAAAAAGAGTAGAATATTTTTCAAATTTTAGAGTGGGGAGGATCTTTCTCAGCAAGAAACGAGTCCCAGAAATCATAAAAGGAAAGACTGGCAGTTTGGATTACTTAAAAACTAAAAATGTCTGTATGGGAAAGGCACCAATAAATATACCTGACAAGATCAATCATGAGAAAATATTATCCATCTCGCCACCTATCTTTCTTTTTTACCTATATCTATCACCCATAGCACCCAAATATGTATCTATGTATATTTATATGAATCCATGCATCTCTCTGTATCTATCTATCTAATCTACATTTGAGTGTTAACAAAATAATAAACTATTTGCTGCTAGCAGTCAATAAGAAAGAATTAAGCCACTTAGGTAGTAGGAAAGGAGATAATTAGCAAATCATTGAATAAGAAAAAATAAGCTACAGACAACTGAAAAGATGTTTAATCACCATAGTGATTATGCAAATTAGAATGGTAACCAAGTTCGTTTTACTTATCAAATTAACAAAAGTTAAAAAGCCTGATTCTACTGAGTGTTGGCTAGTTAATATTCAGGCAAATATGTGGTCGTACATTGTTTCAATGAATATAAATTGGCATAAGCTGTTTACATGGCAATTTGCAAGAACCTGTAAAAATAAAAATATACATATCCTTTGATTTGCAAACATAAATTTCGGAATTTGTTGTAGTAAATGATGCCTGTAAGTGTTCAGACTGTCCATATTCTTTGGAGCAACAAAACATTAAAACAGCCCACATGTCTGTCAGTAGCAGATTGTTAGGTTCCCTGATGTTGCTACTGTACAAATGTTGATCTGCCTTCACGTGCCAACACTAAGAGACAGCTACAACACGGCGAATGCAGACTGCAAGGTGCAGAACAAAAATGTTTCATTTTTGTAAAATTGCAAAATGTCTCTATATACATACATGTTTAAAGGACTTTAAAAGCATAGAAAACATGCAGAAAAATAAACATCATAAAAAGTGGTGAACTCTGGAAAATGAGATTGAGAAGGAGGAATATTTCATTTTAAACTCCTCCATAGTTCTTACTATTTTTAAACAAAAAATAGTTCTGCTTTTTCATTGTGAGCTCCTAGGGAAAATGCTATTTTATGAAACTGACCTTTAACATGTAAATTCTTTCTCCGTTATGACTTTCATGTCACAGGCAAGCAGTTATTTTTTTTAAATTAAAGGGTCAAAGATTTAAGAGCTCAATATCAGCATAATTTGTTCGACAGACACCTCATCTGGAATTATTTGCTTTAATGGAGTTGATATAAAACATATAATACTGTCTGAGTGCCAGCAGCATCCCCACCTGAGTTAGGCAGAGAACTCTGGCCCAAGATGTGGTCACTGCCCTGTGTCTGAGATTTAAGAGCTAGTTTGATTGTATAGGAGGTGGCTAAAGCATTATAAAATATGGTCCATTGAAGCATTAATTCATCTCTGCATCATCTCTGCATCTCTATGGATAAAATTATTACTCTTCAAATCTCACTATGTGCAGTGAAGGCCAGATGAGCTCTGAGTCATGCATATTAACACTGAAATGTGTTATAAAAGACACTACGCACACTGGTTCGCAATAAAACTTTGAGGGATTGGTATTATGTTTTGTCTATCTACTGGTGAGAAAATTGTATGCTACCCAAGGCTACAAAAGCAGTAGCTAATAGAGTCAGGGTTTAAACCTACTATTTTAGAGAAGCAGTGTGGTATAGCAGAAAGGGCCTAGCCTTCCAGGTAGAACATAATGAAAACTCTGCCTAATGGTAACACGATAAACTGTATAACTAAGGAAGTACCACCTTGGCTTCTGTGGGTTAGAGGATCAGGTAACAAAATGTTGCTATATTAGCACCTCCTCATTCTGTAGGTGTGAACTGGTTAGGTAATAAACACTGTGCTTTATGGACAAACCCAAGAATAACAAACTCCATGCAACAGTGTAATTTACTGACTTGCATGTCACAGACATGCAGTTATTTTGCACTCTGCCACTAAGGCAGTCCTAACCTAGGAACATGTGGCAGAGATGATAAATTTGCGAGTGTGTCTGGTAGAAGAGATGAAACAGATGTGCAGAGTGAGGGACATCAAAGTTAAAACAATTACCATCTCAACAAATGGGTACTTCTCCCAGATACAAGCTTAGTATTTAAAAAGACGTGTGCATTCCTTATATCATACCGACGGATCAGAGGTTGTATATTCAGATACGAAGCATATGAAAATCATTATAACAAAACAAAACAAAAATGAATGGCCATTAGTAGCTTTGAAAGATACTGCCACTGAGCAGCCAATTTCGTGGAATTGTTCATGAGACCTGTGGGGGAAACAGCCTTTTTTTTCTCCTAGCCTCCACAATTCTGTTTCCAGAGGCCTCTCTAGTATAGAGATATTTGCCATTGTTGCCTTGGCAAGGTTGAGAGTTGGGGCCAGAGAGGAGACTAGCTATCTTCTACTGCTGGTAATATTGACAATGGGGAAAATAATGAGTAAAGTGGCTTCTCTGGTGAGTACAACTGAAGTCTTCATCGTGTGGATGTTTCATTCAAATGCTGGGGATTACAAATGGCTTAAAAAGAACCTTTCGAGATGTGCTTGGTTGCCTATGTCAACGTGAAGGTATTTGAAAAAAATTTACATTGTCATTATTATATGTTTTACTTTGTTTATTAACATAGATAAGATTCAGATTTAATAAATTTTTAAGAAACTGAAAGTTGGTCTTTTTGACTTCTTGTATGGATAGTTTTATATTGCATAGAAATGGGCCAAAACAATTTCTAAAAACAGATTTCATTTTTACTGCCTATGGCTTCTTTGTCTTATCTTGAAAACAGCAATAACTAAAAAGGCTTGCACACATGGATATTTCAAATGGTACTTTGCCTAAAAATTGTCATTATTTGGTATTTAAGTTGTTTTTAAATTTTAGTGCTCCTGTTTAACAGTCTTGAAGCAAATGTAAAAATCTTTTCTGTATTTATGACAAGTTATGAATTGCCTAGATAGAAAAATAGCATTATAATGAGTTAACAGCTGATGATTATTCAACATTGGGTCTAAAGACTCTGCTTTTCCATTGTGTGCCCTTAGCAAAAATGCTGTCTTATGAAAATGACGCCTCAGCATGCACACTCATACACATCATTATGACTTGCATGTCACAATCACAGAGTTTTCTGGTCCAGAAAAGGTGTTGCTATGTACTGTGCCACTGGAATTAAACAAATTATTACACCAAAGCTGCCAAAGAAATAATATGCAGCTGAATGTTTTTGTGGGTTTGTTGGTGAACCTGTGTGTTCTTCAGTGTTTAGTTGTGATTACAGGAATTCTCCAAAAGGGATGGCTACAGTTTTGTGTTGCTGCCTTTAAGAATAGAGAAGATGCTGTTTTGCAAGGGGAGTAAAAAACATTTGACTGTCATTTCTAAAAATAGATATAAGGATGATCTAGTGTGTATTCTTAGAAATAGTCCCTTTAGTTTCTAGGATGCTGGCAGTAGATACTAAAGCACTTGTTGGCCATATGGACTAAAACCACAGCGGCAGAGGGCTTTTTGTTTTTGTTTTGTCTTTTTTTTTTTTTTTACCTAGGTTGGACTGAATAATCACTAGTTTGCCATTATATTACCTTGAGCGTGCTTTCTTATTATGACAAATCCCAAGTGTGAATTGTGCATGTGAGACTAGATCAGCATACTGTAGCTGTGCCCTCTAATTTCCCCTCTTGTGTGTGCCTTACAATTAAGCCAAGATACTTAATACAAAGGCATGCAGAATTGTGTAGAGATCACGGACAAAGAGGACAGTGAGGTTAGAATCTCTGCCCCACCCACCATTGTTCTGAAGTTGAAATACTTTGTCCAAAGCAGGCTCTATAGGGTCCTGAAGGACCAACGTAAGATACAAATAGAGTGTGCACTTTAAACTTTGGATGTTCTGTCTTTCAAGTTGAATTTAAACCTCATTAATTTTTAGTAAGGGCAAAATAGTTAAACATTTTGCAGATGTAGCTTGTGTATTTAAAATTCCTTAGAAGGTTTCCATTTAGGTTTTTCCATTAGTTTGATCTGCCGTTCATGACAATATGATGTGTGCACTTCTCTCGGGATGTGCAATTTGATTTCATACTGTGGGAAAATAAAGAACGTAAAACATTAGCATGAATAGTGTCAGGTGTCGATGCTAATTCTTTTATTACTATCACATTACTTAAGGACAACATCCATTCAACTATCTTAAGTGATAGATATTAAAGATTGAAAAATAGCTGTGATTGGCTAAGCCATGTCCTTGGAGAGGAGAAAGTTTCAAAAAGATGACAGATATACATCCAATCAGAGATTTCTCCTGCTAGTGCAGGATTACAGAGGATGCAACTGTTGCCACAGTGAATAAAATCAGAGTGCAACACGTAAAAATTGTTGCATGTGTTTTACAAAACTTATGTGCTCATTTTGGCAATCACAGGCTAAAGGCCTTTATTTCCAAAGAAGTTACCTTTGTGCCTTAGCAGAACCATTTTTTTTAGCACAAATGATGCTGCCTTGCAAGATGTTAGAAATTTTTTATTAATATTAATTTTGGAATTTCTTAACTTTTAAGAAATTAGTGAGTGAAGTTTTCTGCTAAAATAAAAACCATTTAAAAGAAAAGTAGTCTGACTTACATTGCTTAGTTTTAGAAGCTATGTTAAATATAAATGACATTTATTAAATATAAATGTCATAAAAATATAAATATAGAGAAAGTTTGGGTTGAATAGAAGACTATTCCATACGACTGGTTCTCTTGGAGTCAAATTTCTTATCCTGATATTAGGAATAGAACTATTGGTGGAAAAAATGGCACCAGATGTTATACTGGTGGTGCCAGACTGGACCTTGGTTCAACAACCTCAGCACTTGAGCTCTGGCTAAGAAAGAATTCAAAGTCAAGGCTCAAACTATAAGAGGAAGTTTATTTAGAAAGTCACAGAGGTAGAAGAAGTGAGCCGTAGAGGAAACAGGCTCAGGAAACAAGTTACAGAGGCAAAAGGAGGGCCGTTGGAGCTTAGAAGGAAAAGAGAGGCAAGGAAAACATGCCTGGGGAGTCATCTAGTCATAAGGGCTTTTATGGGCGGGGACTCTAAGGGAGGCCCCAGGGGAGGATCTCAATAGAATATCCTTTAGCTTTCCAAGTGTGTCTTTTCAGGGTCATGGTCTCTAGTGATTGGTTGACACCAGGGCAGGGGTCATTAGTCATGGGTCTGGTTTGGTGCTTTTCTGAGCCTGGAGCTGAAATACAACTGGGTCCTGGATGTTATCCCTAGGGGTTGATGCTTAAGAGTGCAGTGGTACAGGGCTTGTATGAGGTCATATGAGGCTATTCTCCTGTCCCTTGTTCCTCACCTCAGGGGGTCTAAAACTGCAGAACTAGCGGCATGCTCCGGGAGTAAAGGTTACCCTGAGGGCGAGGTCCTTGTTTTCCCAGTTTTGCTGGTTATTAGGTGCCTGGGAATTTCCCTCCTGGTGACTGTACCTGGCCCACAGTGCTTTCTCTGCTCCTGTCTGTCTAACTGACTACCACAGAACCACTAGCTCTTTTCCCAGCACTTTGTGGAAAAGCTTTAATATATTCAATGGAGGGATGCAGAAGTAACATCTTACTTTATTATTATGGTTTCACAGTTGACAAAATACTGTTACCTATAGCATTTATATTCCTAAAATATATTCAGAATAAAGGCATTTATCGCCATTTAAAGTTCTGGAAGTGACAATTCATTCATTTAGCAAGTTCTTTTGGAGTATAAAGCTAAAAGCAACTAAAAGTGTTAGATAGGTTAGAAGTTGGGAGAAAACATAACACTGTTAGTAGAAAGAGGTAAATTCTGATATAAATCATAACTCTGCAAGGGGGTCATGTACAAAATGCAGCAGGGAAATTAACCTGCTTGGGAGACTGGGGAAACTGGTGCATGCAGTCAGACTTCCAGGAGGAGGCTGAGAGGGAACAGAGATGTGGAGGACCAGGAGGCATCTGTCTGGAGGCTGCTGAGGGATGGAGCTGGACAGGGATGCCACAGCCAGAGCTGTGAGAAGGTGGTATACTGGGGACCACACAAAGGTCGTCATGGCTGGGAGCACAGAGTTCGATGTGAGGGGAGACTGGTTGAAGCCGGGATCAAAAAATGTGAAATCATGTGGGCCTTGCAAAGAGAAGAGCTTAAACCCTGTGTGTAAAAGACAGCACTAAATTTTGAACAGGGGAGTAACGGCTCACACTTGAATGTTTCATTCTGGCCTCTGGAGACTGGATGGGAGGAAAACATCTTGAACAATTCTTGGGTTCTAGTTTGGGTTCATTCTGGTGTCGTTCCTGAGTCTGGGAGCTCAGGAAAGGAGCAGATGAGAAGGGTGGGGGTGAAAGGGTACAGGAGACAGGTCCACTTGTGATAGAACAGCAGGAGTAAGAAAAGTCGTTTGTAGTAAGAAACTGTATGTAGTGGTCAGGATTCAGCATGGAGCTAGGCTGAAATGCTAATAAATATAAATGAGCTAGTCAAGAGAATCACCTTAACAGAAACAGTTTCAGACCACAGTGACACCTCAGTAGCAAGGGATTCCAACCGCGAGGGGAAAGAGACAGTGAAGCGCACGTGTTGAGACCTGGAGCCAGGTGGCCTGGGCATAGATCCTGATTCTCCTACTTTCCCAATTAATAGCTCAAGGACCTTGGGCAGATTAGGTTCTGTGCCTCAGTTTCTTCAAATGTGAAATGTAGATTAGAATAGCACAGATGCTCCTCGACCTACGAAGGGGTTACATCCCAATAAACCCATTGTAAGTTGAAACTAGTGAATGTTGAAAATGCATTTAATACACCTAACCTACTGAACATCAGAGCTTAGACTAGTGTATCTTAAACGTGCTCAGAACACTCACCTTAGCCTACAGTGGGGCCAAACCAACTAACAATAAACGCACTGCAGAGTGTCAGTTATTTATCCTTGCGATTACATGACTGATAGGGAGATGAGGCTAGCTGCCACCGCCTATCACAAGAGATATTATGCTGCATATCACTTGCTCAGGAAGAGATCCAAATTCAAAATTCAAAGTGTGATTTATACTAAAAGTGTATCATTTTCACACCATTGTATACTCAAAAATGTCATAAGTCAAATAATCCTTGGCTGGGAACTGTCTCTACTGACCTCAGAAAGTTCAACTGGTGGCCTATGTGGAAGGTGCCCCCGCTGCAGATAGGGTGGCCATATGCACCGGCCCTGGATGGGATGCAGTTGGATCCATTACTGAACTGAAAAGCAACCTTACACAAGGACTAGATAAGTTGTTTACCTATTGGTGTGTTTCCCTTCAGTAGACTCAGCTCTCTGCAAGCAGGACCCTGGTGATTCTGGTCCTGCCTTAGCTTGCATAGCACTTAACGCAAGACAGCAGAAGAAATGTCCACACATGATATTTGTTTGAGAATAGGGCAAGGGGGCTGAGGCAAGCTGGTGCGGCTGCCCCATCTGTACTGTTCCTTTCTTCTGCTCTTAGTAGTAGAATAAATGTTTCCTTTCATGACAGTGCGAAAGAAATAACACTAAACACATTTAAGAGAAGGATAGAAAATGAACTCATGGACATTACAACTTGTCTGCATCTCATGTATTACAGATAAGGCTAGGCAGGCAGAAGAGGTTAAATGTTCTGCCCAGGCTCACACAGCTCAGGGCAGGGGACCTTGGTTTGGCTTGCAGGTCTCTGACTCCCCATTCTGGTGGTTTTCCCACTATACACATTCAGGATGAACGCTGTGTAAGGGTTTCTTTTAAAGGAAAGAAAGTCCATATTGAAATTTGTACATTGTTTCCAAATAAATATTAAATTCCTGAAATTAACCTGTTGTCTATTTAAGTAAAGCCCTCCTAACTCCTACTGTCCCCTAACATCTACTGAGTGGTATGGCTCTATTTATCTATCTATGTATCTACATCTGGAGATCATATATAAATAAATTTAAGTCTTTATATTTCTGATCAAAAGTTACTCTTGCACAAAACGCTGAATTTAGAGCATTTGCCTTTGTTGAAACAAAAGCAATTCGTTTCATTCACATCAATAACATGTGACTGCATGTATAGTGAGCCACGCTTACCCAGCTAATGAATATTCAAGCAGTAGTGAGAGAAAGGCTACCCTGAAATGATTATGAGGGCCCCTTTCTGATTTAGCACAGCACCCAAGAGTCAGGCAGGGCCAACACAGTCTTCTCTTCCCAGTTCGATAGCCGGCCCCGTGGCTCCGCCCACCCTGACGCAGAGGCCCCACTGTCTGATTTGGGGGCTCTGGCAAAAAGCCTGAGCCCATTGATTACAGATCGCTGTTAATAAAGAGCATTTGTAATGCAGCAGTGGTGAGGCCGTCTCCGCAAGCCTGTTCATGATGGCCCTTCAGGCTCCACAATTAAGTCGTCCAGCAGGCATGCCCCCTGTTGCAGCTGCTCTGTCAATCTCATTTTGAAGCACAAATGATCTTAGACCCAGTGTTTGACATGGGGTTTTAACACCAAAGAAGGCAATTCTGCAACTTCAAATGAGCCTAATTGGCTGAGCGCTCGGGCGTTCACTCAAGCTGCTTCAGTCCATCAGAGAGAGATTTCCCGCTAATTGAACTGCTCAGAAGGAAAAGAACCACGAGGAATCAGGAGGTGCCAAACCATTGGAGAGGGTGGTATATATATATTTTCATGATAGCAAACTTAAAGATACATTCCTCCTCCTTAATCAGCCACCTGTCAACATAGAAAAGGTCGTTATTGCTGCAGATGCTCACAGAGTTATGATCTAAAATTGAGTTGTTGCTGTTAGGAGTGTAAGTGTACATGTGTTGCTGATAAAAGACATTTCAAAACACTTGGTCTGTACAGCATTTTTCTGCATTATTCTGGAGGCTGCCCAAAATAAAAATATGTAAATCCAGGCTGTGCGGAGTGGGCTGAGGAAACTAATTGGAGGGGCCTCACTGGGAATCAGTGTGTATTCGTCCATCTCCTTCCGCTCCCTGCTCGTTCCTCTGTTAAGTGGGGATCATATGAGAAAAGATGTGATATTTACACGTGTATCTGTATCTATATCTTTATCTATCTAGCTGATTCTTCCACATCCATATCCACATTCATATCTGTATATCTGACATTCCTTATGTGACTCAGAATAAATAATACTCTATGGTTAATAATCTATACAGCAATAGTAAAATATTTAATTGTGAAATTGCTACAGTAATGTATCAGGTAGGGTCTTGGAACTAAGGGAATTGATCTGATGTTTTTTTCAGCCAAGCACTATCGAAAAATTATTACTTAATAACCCTTTTTGGTGAAGTCTCCACACATGTATCTGATGTACACAGATGTGGTTTTACATACCATGGTTTTTGGAAGTAAAGGATAAAGAAGTGAGGAGAGACATGAAAAGATTTAGGACCACCCTGGCCAGGTTGCTCAGTTGGGGTATCGTCCCGTACACCAAAAGGTTGAGGGTTCAATCCCCGCTCAGTGCACATACCTAGGCTGCAGGTTTCTTCCCCAGTCTGGGCACGTACAGGAAGCAACAGATGGATGCTTCTCTCTCACATCGATGTTTTTTTTCTCATATTGATTTTTTTCTCTTTCCCTTCCTCTTTCTCTAAAAAATTCAATAAACCTATCCTTGGGTGAAGATTACTGGCTCAGTTTTATTTAGATGTTTTATTCCAATATGGAAAGGATCTAAAGAACATTCTACAACATATCTTAGGAGGTATAGGAAGTGAGCAAAATATGCTTGGCATTGTCCACTTTTGAGCCTGGGAGCACATGGTGTACATGTTTCAGTGACAAAGCCTCTGGGCTGGGGAGAGTAGTGGCGCTCAGGTGGCAGTATTTTAAGTCTATAGAGATGTTCATCTGAGTTCTGCCTCTGTTTTATTTTGTGACCTTGGATACTGCTCAGCTTTTCTAGGTCTCAGTTTTCTCATGAGAAGAAAGAACAGCAAGACCACGTATGATTCACCAGCCAGCCACATTATGCTGAGGATGCCTGATGAAAGGGACAAGACTGTTTTTCACACATTAATTTTTTTTTTTTTGGTAGCTCCTTTAGATTTTGTGCCATGGTAACATTTCTATTCAAAACCCCCAAAAGATCAGATGCCTCACAATGTCCCTCTCAAGGTAGATTTAGCAAGTAATCCTGGTTCAGAGTTTGCCCCGCTGGGATGAGTCAGTTTCAGCGTCAGCACGGAGACACCCTCACGAGACACCTGCTTGCTGAGAGTCCCGGAGAATGTGGAGCAGTGGTGCTGCTTTGCTCCCAGGTGAAGACTCAAGTCAGGGTGACGCTGCAGAGGCTGAGCTGTCAGCAAACGTGAACTTGTCTTACATCCAATTTTTCGTTTAATTAAAGGAATCAATGCATGTGGTTAAAAGAGCAGAATATAGCATTAAAAACTTGTACTAATTAATAGTGGCAGCTCTTACTGCACCATGCCCTCCCTTAATTCCCACTTTCCAGAGGCAACCACTGCTACTCTTGGAGCTTTGTGGCATAGTTACCCTCAATTTTTAAGTAACATGATTCTGTAACAATTCTTGATTTGTCAGT